>JACEVL010000259.1:412500-445000 GCA_020284085.1 Aporrectodea caliginosa | reverse complement strand
CACAGCAGGGCCCCACGGTATTCTGTACGTGATGCCTCCATCCGATTTACTGTCAAAAGCGTGTCTGAGATGGCACGATATCGGAATGTTTCCACTTCCTGGTAGAGGCGCACCAGAGGCGCTCGCAACTGCAACCTGGATGAGGATGCAACAATCCATTTAAAAATCACTAACAGAGATTAGTCAAATTCAACAGAGAAATGAAAATACAAAACAAAATCACAATATGATACTAGATACAACAGTTATTAAAAACAATAATACGATACTAGTAACTAAAGTTATTAAACTGCAGTAATATGATACACTACTGAAGTGACTACTTAAGTGAGTGACAGCAATACCATAGTAATTATGAAGTTACTAAGTACCGTAACAGTAATGTGATACTAGTTAGTAAAAATACTTAATTACAATTCTATACTAGTTTCAAGAGTTACTAAATTAGAATAATGTGATACTGGGTAGCTTAGTTGTTGACTGCTAGCACACTGGTCTCAGCATATGGGGTTTGAGTCTTGGAATCATTTAAAGCCTGATTTTATTTTTGTATATTTGATGTATGTGACTTACATCTGCTGAGATGAGAAGCTCTGTGCCTTGCCTACGGCTGCCATCATTTTCCCAGCCCTTGTCTTGTCATGTTGACTCTCAGCCTTCAGCAGTCTCCCCATTGCATTCTCTTCCCTCGACAGAACTTTAAAAAATGCAACACACAAATTTTTTAATACAGAAATGCGACATCAGGTGTATTAGCACATATTTTTAGTTATCCATTCATTCATTCATATCAAAACATTTATATAGCACCCCTTAAAGAAAACTACTCAGAGGTGCTCCTAACTCCAGCATAGCTAAAAAGAAGTCTTAAGGTCAGAAAAGAATATATGAGAGGTCCTGGGAAAGAGGTGAAGCTCCTGAGGGAGGCCACTCCAGGTCAAGGGGCCCATATTTACTTGCACTCTATAAGATTATAATAATAATCAGGTAATAGTTTTTTACAAAAATTTTTTAAGTAATTTAAATAAATAAAATATAATTCTTATGCTCTAAGCATTACATGTATTAGTTAAGTTTGTTTTTGTCCCAATTATTCTGCTTTTGTTACTGTTAGTCCATCTGTAATCCAGTTACTGTGGGTGTGTGCCCGCCGAGCAGTTCCCGTGTAATGACCCTGGTTTGGTTCTTCGTGCACACTTGAATTGAATTTGTTTATTGCACAGAACTGGTTTTAGGTTAGTCATAAAACACCAAGTACAGTGCAACAGGAGCCAAGAAAAGCTAATAGGTTATACTAAGCTTCACTCTTTCTTGATAATTATTCATAAATGTATTTGCCTAAATATATTTATGTATTAATTAAAAGCTACAAATATTATACTTGTCTCATAACTCAGACGTTTTCACCTTCTGTAAATAAGAAGCACAAAAAAACAAATACCGAAAAATATGCAGGATGCACACACTGAAACATACCACAGATTCGATCCTGGTATCGTTCAATTACTCGAAGCAGGTCCATCGAAGACTTCTGTATTGCTTTGAAGACCTAAAGCCAGATTTGAAATCCAAAAAATTTAATGATCTTTAAACAAACAAGGTAGTATAATGACTGAAAGTTGGCTCATAGTTAAGTCACTTGCTTAGAGTGATAAATATATAAATAAATACACTGAAACCAAACTGAAACATGCTCTATTATATAAAAATTTCACAAATTCACATATATTTAAAATTGTGCAAATCAAATGCAGATACTATTGCAAAGTGACAAAGGGAATCATCTAAGTGGATGCACATCCTGCCAACAAAGCTTCCCACATACCTGGCCATTTGTTATTCAGTTAAATGTCTTGTATGTATGTATTGTGTCTTGTAAGTCTCCATCTAGAACTTGAAGGTTCCACTAGTAACAGACATGAACCAAAATCAGTATTCTTCCCAAGAACAATGTCCTTGTAGATCCAACAACAGATTAACTATTGAAAAGGTATTCTATCGATGGATTGCCATGGTCTCGTTTGTGCCTCTAACAAAAGATTCTTCAACCTCAGTCCCACGATTTTGAGGAGTTTTTGCAGAGGTGTGGATATAAGTGTGAAATGTTAACCCATTCTACATCATCAACTTAACAGAAACTTTAAACAATCTAAGGAGAACCACCTCCACAGCTGTGCATTGATAACAGAATCAGGCAATCAGTGTCTGTTGAGAGCCACTCAAAGTACGTAATCAAAAGACAGCCCCAACAGAAAAAACCAGAATGACAAACTAGTTCACCTCGAGCTTTGCATCGAGCTCCGAGTCCGAAGCCACTATGTGCTCGTCTTCTTTCTTGCCAAGCTTCCTCATGACCGCCTGTTTCGTTGTCCAGTATGTCTCCTTCATCTTATAAATAGTCGACTGGTCATTATTCAACGGTACCTGTCGATCGTACGCTGCTCCATAATACCCCTGACCCCTAGACAAACAACACAGTCCAACATTTTTATCAGTTAGCTAATGACTTCTGCAACACCTTTATAACAATGCACATTGCACAAGGCATCAATATGAAAGCAGTGTTAAAGAAAATGTTTATGGCAGAAATTAATATCTAGCTCAATGTAACCAAATCACCCGCTCAAACGTACATTGAATTGTTAGTAGTTTCTTGCATGTTTGTGTAATATAGACCAAATTAATCGAATTTAATCGATTAATCTCGATTAAATTTGGGAGATTAATCAATGAAAATTATTTTAATCAGTACCAGCCCTAGCTACATTACATTACATGCAATAGTAATCGCAGGTCAAGCCATCTTTTTCAGCTGATACTAGTACCAATTTCTACTGTCTGGTAAAACCATCAAAATATTTGACATTTGTACTGAATTAAAACATTCTGCATTAATAATAGTGATGCTAAGCTAGACCAGTGGTTAGGAACCATGGGATCTTCATGCCAAGTTTTCAATTCCATGGTGCAGTAATAAACATTATAAGATGAGAAACTTACGACATAGTGTCACGGATGACAGCAGCAGCAGGAGAAACTGTAAAAATACACAAGTTCATTTAAGAATTTATAATCACATCATCGTTTAAAGATAATTGCTCACGGCTGTTTGATGTTTCTGGAAAGACAACATTCAATGTTCAGGCAGCCATAAGTTCTTTTCACTCTCTTTTCTGATACAAGGAAACGAGTTTGAAGTTACATGAAGAAATTATACGAAATGATAAGAAATGAATGCATAACAAATAATGACAGCCTGAATGCAAGCCAAGTTTTGAACCTGTCACCTGAATAAGTTTTTTGCTGATCCAAATGAATCACCCACTGATACCTCTCAGTCCTAAAGTAATCCAAGTCAAATAATACGCTAGATATTTTGACCTGACAACTGAACACTGAACAGTTGTAAATGTCCCAAATACTAAGTCGCAGAGTTCTGGACAAGATGCAATGGACTATCCTTCTGAAACAGTCTACCTCTGAAAATCATAACTGTCTGCTAACTGGTAATACAGCTGTGAAATGTGTTCCACTGGACAATACAGGAAGCCAAAGAAACTTAAATAAACCATGGATGTCCAGAGTACATGAAAAGTTAATTTCCAGTGGGTTTCCGGACTGACTTTCTATAAATTTTGTTGTTTTCTGACACATTCTATATGTCTAGTAGTACTGCTAAACAAAAGCGTATTAAAATTAACGGATTTAACGCCATTTTTGTGAAATAATGCTGGGAGTCAACGGGTTAAATGTTCACTATGTAAATATGTCAACATTTTTCTAGCGCCAGCTCTTGTTTACTCTCTGGTGACTTACACAATATGTCAAACAGCTGAGGTGTTGCACACAGCGCCTTTACCTCTGCACGGTCAGCAATCTAATATTCCAAGCAATCAAGCTTTCTAAGAGCAGAATTACTCCGCACCAAGAATGACGATAAACATTTGAAGCATTTAAACATAAAATAATAATAATTATCGCCAATAATTCTAACCCAGAATAAGATAATTCTTGTCAGACGTAAGCTACCATACAACTTCCGGTCAAAATGTTCAATTGGGTGTCACACACATTTGCACACACGTCAAATTGTTTTCTCCAACACACATCTAAACGGATATGTGCAAGACCTTTAAAATCAAACGAAATACCCTATAAAATAAATATTATACACTTTCTATAATGACCGTATGGCGTTGATTCTGCTCATTTTCACCGCTTCCCGTTAAACGGGTTGTTACCCCATTTAAGATTTCCGTCTACCCTCAAAATTCAAAATATCTAAAATCTGGCCACTTGTGTTTGCAAAAGCATCCGCACGCGCAGAAGCGTCTAAGAAGAGGAATCAGCATAAGATTTGTGGAGAGTGTTTTCGGTTTTTCGGTTTTGAGCGAAACACCTAGCCGAGATTGCAAGAGGACAATAATTTTTGTATTTCAAACGGGCAGCGATGGCATAGCATGTCACCCGATCAATTCATTGAAAGAGTGAGCGGAGTAGACGTCGTATGGTCATAAAGTGTATAAATTTAAATTTTTACAGTCTTAATGAGTTCATAGGATATTGTAGTTCTCGTAATTCTGGCTGGTGTTTATTCCAGGGCTATAGAACCCAAATCGGGTCATCATCGTGATAACTGGTCGCTAGCAATGGGCACAATATGAATCCAACCAACTTTGACTTCACAGGGAATATTTCCAAATTTTATGGTTGAGGCACTTTATCTATTCTGTGGTTGAGGTGACGAAATTAAGCGCTGAGAAGTATTAGGGTATGCATAATTTTTCTGCGCCCTATTAAAAGACACTTATGAATGAGCAAAAGGCAAGACTACTTATCATTCAACATAATAATCATATAATAACTATATGACAATAACTATAATAGGGAGTTTCCTAAAAACTTGCTTGCTGACTGACTTGCTAGCCTGCATACTTATATAATTGCTTACTTGGTCCTGCTGTTCCAGTTCAACGGAGGCGGTTGTCTCGTCGGTTGTTCTAGTCTATTTATAACTCTGGTATGCGAAACATCGGAGGATTGTCTAAATCCGCAAAAATTACAAATAAAATTTATATCCGAATAGGAATTGTTCCATAGGTGAATTTTCAACTGAAGTTGTGTTGTAGCATGTTGTATACCTGTTCCGAAATGCGTTATTCGAGTTTTAGACCCTCAGTCAAGTAGATTTGCTAGTTTGATGGCAAAATGGCGACCTAGCCCATTGTATTTGCCAGTCGTGCATAGACTGACGTTAACTATTAACTGGATTTTTACATTAGAGACAATAAATTCCAATAGATTATTTCGTTGCAGCTTGTAATTAATAAACGGTTATCATGTTTGCCATCCTGTTGCTGAATAGTTTGGGGGTGGGGCCTTAAAAGAATTATTACTGTTATAATGTGCTCAACTACCGATGTGAATAGGCCTCGTGCTTAACCGCCCTGCATTTCAACTAAATTATAAATAAATATAATATATACGTTTTAATTTTCACATGATGCTCTGTTTAAACTCTGACATGAAGGTGCACAGTTAATGTATTGGGCATAAAGTGAACAGGATAGGGTGAGGATTTAAAAAGACATCGTGATTAGGCGTAAGAGAAGAAATTAGATTTGAGGGGATCAGAGAATTTACATGATGTTTGATTAGCATGGTGTGATACATTTTATGCTTGTAATGGTTTCTGTGTTTCTAGAACGATCACAATCACAATGAACAACTTTCCATTTGAGACGCCAGCGGACTTGTTCTCTAGTGGATTACTGAGCCCTACTAGCAGTCTCTTTGATAATCCGCTGAGCTATATTACGGATGTAACACAGATGCCTGTCACCCAGACTCATATGAACTTCTTTGCGGGCTTTAGGGATGACTTCAACTCTGTCTCAACGGGTTATGATACACTGACAACGAGTGTGTATAGCATGCCATCAATTGAATTTAGTCAGAATCAAATGGTTGGTGGAGTAGTAAGTGCCGAAGCAACAGTTGTCTCTGGCACAGATGCAACATTAGCTTTCTCCAGCACTGACACCACAACGGTTGCAATCCCAAGCACGGAATCCAGCATGGTTGTTTCGTCGGGTGCTTCTTACGAAACGCAGGTGGTTGATATGGGTGCACTTATCCCCAGCAATAGTGGTGTGGCATGCGACACAAGTGGTGATGCCCTTGATGGAAGTGTGGCTGATAGAAGTGTCGAGAGTTTTGGTGTTGCACAAGAAGTTGTCGTAGCCCAAGAAGCAACGAATCACGATGATGACGTGCCTGTTATTAACATTGCAATAAACAACGTCGTCTGCGCCTTTAGCACGAAATGCTACCTCAGTCTTAGAAAGATCGCCCTAAACGGGATGAATGTCCAAGAGAAAAGAGGCAATGGGGTAGGTGGAATTTCTGCAGTTGATGTACTTAAATGTTAAACGGTTCTGAAACAGTTAATGATTTTCGTTAAATGTCAAGTTTAATGAAAATCGAAGAAGTTAAAGATAGATTACCTCACATGCATGAAACCAGAAGCTAAAAGGAGAGTTTCACGAAGGAAACTACACAGTGAAGCTTTTATATTATATAGCACATTTATTAGATATATACGCTAAAATTTATGTAGCGCTTTTACTATTCATATTCAGTTTAAAAAACTATTCAGCAAAATATGAATAAACTATTCAGAGCAGTATTTGGTCCAAAGTGAATTGAATACAAGTATTTGGTAATGCTGTACTACATAATTATGTTAGTTGTTACACATATCATTAATTCAGACCATTTGTTTAAGTTTTAAGATAATATGCCATATTTCTGGACTGTAAATTGCACCTTTCACCAGTGGCGTAACGAATAGTTTCAGCGCCCATGGGCAAGGGTTGATGACTGCGCCCCTTTTAATTTTCTTGTTGACTTTTAATCGTTCTTGTCATAGTATTGTATACCACTGAAAGCAAATTTTGCACTCCTCTGGTGCTGCGCCCAGGGCGGCTGCCCCCCTTCGTTACGCCACTGCCTTTCACTAAGGTCCTTTGACACAAAAATGTCAACTAAAAAAAATCGATGTCATATTATTTGGATGCACTGTTGAGTGTTGAGGCAAGATAACGATAAACACATAGACAATAATAATTGATGATATATGATTCCAGTTGGTTTCTATGAAGCTGAGGAAACCGAGCGTTACGGCCTCCATTTGGACAAACGGAAAAGTAACATGCACAGGTTCTCGAAGGTACGATTTAGTGATTCATGGCGATTAAGCAGGACTAACTTTTACAATTAATGTACAAGTGAACAAAGAATTTGCACGTGTTAGAGTTTTATGTATCCCCAGTACTGTTATTCAAATGTGGTTTGAAATAATAAAACTATAAGTTTAGGAACCATAGAGAAACCAAACCTTCGTGTAGCTAGGCTGGATGCTGGGAGTGTCGGCTACTCTTCTTCATTTATAATGTCCACCATATGGCAGTTCACGACAACATCCAGATACCAGTAGCGAGAACTAGATGATATTGTCTCTGGAGTTTTGCAGTTGCTGGACCATCTGTCTGGCAAAATTCTTTTAAGGGGTTCCAAAAATGTAAAAGTCCAGATACATGCAACCTAAGACTCACCAGTTTATTCAACAGATGGCAGTAAAATTAGCAGAAGGATGTGATGGGCGCCTTGCATGGCTGTCAAGCAGTTAAATTCGACTCCTGTAATAACTTGTGATCATCCGTTCATACTGTGACTTGTAATCATATTGTGGTGTGTCAGTTTGAAATATTAAACAAAGATTATAATTGTTATAACAGCCAACTGTGTGTCATCTGTAAATGCCAGCAGTTAATCAATTGATTTAAGATAAGACTACAATGTTCTTTTAAGTAAGTAGTAAGTATATTCTTTATTAGATCAACTGCCTCTCTGCTCTTTGGTGTACATGCATTAATTAGATAAAATATAACATTAAGCTTATAGCAAAAAGCATGGCCTTGTGAATTAATAATGATTATAATAACTATAATAATAATAATAATAAGCTTTTGGTGTGCAATTTGGCAAGATTTAAAAGTAGTACAGGTCGTTTTCAATTAGAAATTTCAGTGGAATGTGTTTTGTCTGGAACATGGTATCTGTAAACACCAAGAGTCAATCGATTGTTTTAATTTAGGACGTAAGCTTGTGTTCCTTTAAGCGTATCCAGATTACTGAGTGAGTCCATGACAGCCCAGGCCGTCGATGTTAAATTAATAGTAATGATAATCTAAAATTAATGAAGATTGGTTTCAGAAAGCGCTTTAGGCCTAAGTTGTGAGTCTAAACACTCTGGGGAAAGATAGGAGTAAAGGAGACCAGAAGATTCGTTTTAAGAAACCGCATATTGTGAACACCAATTTAATGAAAATTATCTTCACTGTGTGATGTGCTGCTTTATCTTTTGTGATGTAAAGCGTGGTATAGTGTTGTGTTTTAATTTCAACTTTAACATTTCTTCATTGCGTGCAATTTAACAGTGAGGAAGAGTCGCATGTTGCTGCACGGAAAGTCGCTCGCTGTCTGCAGAGAATTGGCTGCAAGGTCAAATTTGCCAATTTCCGCGTAGTCAACGTCCTTGGAACATGTTCGTTTCCGTGGGGAATACGTATCCCAGAATTTTCTCGCAAATATCCCAAACAGGCCAGGTATGGAATATTCACAATTTACCTTTACTGTAGAGGTGTCATTATATCAACCATGGATGGAAGTTCATTGGTGTATCTCTACGTGTGTATGTGAGACTGCCAGTGGAGCCTTTCTCTAGCTACGTGAGCGTCATTCATGTATAGACAAACTTGTTTTGTTTATAAAGCTGACATCCATTAGTCTAGACAGAAGTGCGTTAATGAGGTAGATGAAAGTTGTTTTAACACATTTAAGATATACAATTATACATTTAGAGATAGAGATTAACTGAGAGGTAGATGGAGTGCTACTTAACTTTCAATGTTACTTTGTTTTACATTTAGATTATTATTATTTGTATTACTATGCATTTATTAAGTGCCTTGATGTAACCACCAAGCATCATTCGATGCTGCTGAGCAACTGTGAGTGAAGGACTTGCTCAGGAGGGTTCCTACACAGTAATCATCTCAGATGGGTTTTGAACCTATATGCTCCATGTTACAAGGCAAGTGCTCTAACCAATGCATAATTGCATATAATGCATTGAAGGTTATGTGTCCTACATACATTGAAAGCCACTCTGACCTGCAAAGGGAGCCCTCCAATGTTCCTTCTGAGCCTGAAAGTTCAATGCAAGGGTCTCTGAGCTTTTTGGGAAAGATTTTACGATGAATTAATTATCGTTTGCCCAATTTTTTGGCAGTGCATGAAGTAAAAATTGATGGGCAGTTTAGACAAAACATCATTGGTAGCTCTTCTAAACCTAACAGGACTTTGTTACAGGGATAGGGAGAGTGAGGATTAGGAAAAACAGGGATATAAGTTCAACACAGCTTGGAATGATAGCACAGATCACAAATAATACATTAATTATATCCTTCACAACACTGATGTGTATTCTGTTACAGCATTATAAGGTACATGGATCCCAATTTTAGAGAATGCAACATTATTATGATGCAATCTAAGTACTATGGGATTCAACTGTCCTAGGTAATGCTACAATCTAATTGTCACATTCACACTTGTTTTTTAGATCAACACATTTTTAAGGAGCTTTAAAAGAATTGGCTTTCCAGAGGTTTTTTAAACTGTGTTAAGTCATTCTAACAAAGCATTAATAAATAAGCACAGTGCTCTGATAACAGAAGAGGCACCACTGGCAAACTCCTTTAGACATGCAGAGCTCAACTGATGAATTCCCATCCAGAGCTGATAGCGGACGCCATGTTTGAGGTTCCTTGACTACATAGTGTAGAAGACTATGAAAATGATAGCCAATGGGGAGTTGAATACGTGAACCCCAACACCAAGCAGATGATAGAAGATCCAGGCATCATTGTGCCACCTAGTTTATGGAGGACAACATTCTTGGGAGCCAGCAATTGTTCATAGGGTGTCCCCGCAGTAAAACGGTCTGCACCAATCTAATGGTTCTGTTGGCTTTTTCTGTTCAGTTAGTAACCTGGAAATTCTTAGGATGTACGAGTCCACGGTGCACGTAAGACTCCTATAATAAATGTCCAAACTCTGTCAAAAGCACTGAGAAGCACTGGCAAAACAGGGAAATAATAACAAAAACATTCCAGGTCTCATTAGAAAACTGACCAAATAAAAATTGACGAGCAAGATCCACTTGTGACCAACTAATCGATAAAAAATTGGCTTGATGGAGAAATGTAGTTCTCATGGCCATGCCACTTGTGCTAGTTATGCAGGCCAGTACTTGAGCTCACAATCACTGCGCTTCAGAGAAGTAATGCACCAGTTCATTTGTAACTTCTGCTTTAGTTCTGTCGAGTGTTTTACCATTTTCTTGTATGGATTCGTGATGCAGTTATGAGCCAGAGTTACATCCAGGCGTTACGTACAGAATTCTTGATCCAAAGGCAACGCTGAAGATATTCTCGACTGGAAGCATTACTGTTACAGGCAAGTGCTGTTAGTTGTGATGGTGATTCATTAATGATGTTAACATTAGATTATGTAGTTGCACATTGTATGAAATATATGACGTGGTAGCTGATTGCTTTGAGCGCTCTCCTTGTAACTTGGAGTGTACGGATTGAAGCCTTCTGAGATGGTTGCTGTGTAGGGACCTTGAGGAAGTCCTCGACATGTAATTTCTTACTGATGCCATGTGAGTAGATAGAGGTGCTTAATAAATGCAGGAATAATTATTCTAATATGTATAACTGACCATCAGACTAAGTAAGACTTAGATGGTTGCACGAACTGTTATGATTCAACCTATTGTGATGTTGATTGTGCCTTTATGCAGCTGCACTTTAAGCAGCTCTATAAGACCTATGAGATTTTTATTTTGACTTGAGAGCAAATGGATCTTTAGAGCAAGTTATGTTAGTAGTCAATCAGTTGTCGGTGAAATTATTTCATTTACTTAATCCTTTTACAAGCTGCATTGGTTTCCCAGCCACTTTTAGCATGCACTCGTCGGTAAAGTGTTAACACTTGATATTGGGAGTGGTTTTTTGTAGTTGCAGGAAAACTAGAATTCCATTATTTAATGGAATGTCACTAACGTATAATTTGTTTGCAAGTTTGTTATTTAGAAATTGCTTTTGCTTTTCTGATTGCAGCTCCCTGCGTCAGCAATATAGAACGAGCGATTGAGCACATCTACCCTCTTGTCCATGAATTTCGCAGAGAATTGAATAAAGGAAATGATCAGCTGGACCCAAGGTCAACTATTGCACAGCAATCCAAACACCAGTTTCAAAACATGTTGAAAAGACCCATGCCAAGCCAGTCAAATCAAAAACAGAAACAAGGTTATTTTATTCATATGGACAGCAATAGCGCAAGTTCACCTGATTCGGATTATTGAACGTTGATGGTATAAACTTTGAACTATAGAGTGCTTGTTCGCCGTTTTTGTTTCTTGCTGTCATAGAGGTTTAACAGAAAATTGAAACTGGGTTGTTCTTTTGATATGACTAGTTGTAGAGCAACTGTTGAAACAGATTTGGTTGTTTTCATTGGTTGGGTTTTGCACATCACAGAGCACTGCTTTCATAGATAGGGTGGGAATTACCGGTAGATGCTACTGAGAGTGCACTGTTGTTTGTTAACTTTGGATAGTGTCAATAAAACATATCTTGTAATATGATCAATTCAGTGTCTGTCAAATCTCATTTCTGAACTGACTGTTTTGATCATACTGACCGGTTCTGATGATGCAAATAACTGCTTTAAACAAGGAAGCTTGTGAGCTTTTGTTTGCACACAGCAAGCCCTTGTCAGCCAGTTTTCTAGCTTAAGACAGCAAGCTGCAGCCAGTTGATGGACTACCGTTTTACATTTTATCAATAAAATGCAAGATTTAATTGTTTGGATTTTTGTCGGTGCAAGTGGCTGTACACAGAGTAACAGCTGTGGCTTTGTTTTGGAAAAATGAGGTTAAATAAGGGATTTACGACAGTGTAGAGTTGAACCTCACTGTGGTTTACATCTTCATTGACCCTGAGGAACAGAGAAATTCAATCCTTTAAAAAAGTGGGAGCCTCTGGATGTTGACAGGCAGAAGATACAATACAAATAAATTAGACGTGAATCTCGTCAGCCTTTAGAACCTATAAAGTTTGGAAGGCACTAAATATAATACATATAGAAATTTAATTGCTTTCTTAAATACTTCTAGGGGCATGTATGATAATGACGCTCAATGCACAGTCCATTGAAGAGGTCATTTAACGGAACTATGCAGTGGGCTTAGTCAGGAGAGAGATTCTCATAAGAAGTGGTTGGAGGTGAAAAATCAATGCATGGAAAATAATTCCTAGCTTAGGTTGAATTAACAAGCTACACAATCATATTGATAACCTTTGCTGTTTGCTATCTGTATTATGTTATGCATTGGTCATATTTGTATATCTACTAATGTGTGCTATAGGATTTTCCTTGGTTTGCAATACAGCACTGTACTTAGATAGATGACTAACATAACATAGACTTGGAGCAATTGAGAAGAAAGCTTGGGATCAGTGCTGGGTTCAAATACTGCAGATTTCAAATAGTAGCTCTGATGCTATTTAAGTATTTAAAATAGCATTTTAAGAACTTACAAAGTAAATACTTTAAATAAAGAAGTTTTACTCAGCACTACAGTTGAGAACCTTTAATACACATTTTGGGTAGTTGATCCACGCCGATCACAAAAATGGTATGCAGTGTGCTTGCATTAATGCATATGCAGTGTTCAGCATGGGTGCAACACTATGGCCTAGTTACTTCATGTGATGGGAACAATATCTGAAATGCTGGATATCAATTAAAGTACCTCAGAGTACTAAAACCATACAGTAGGGAGATTACCAGCTTTTGGCTGTGAAAGTTATTACATTTAGTGTTTAGTTTAGAAGTTTCTGTTGAATATTATTTCTGCTTTCAACTTGGAAGAACTTTTTGTCAAGAGAACTTTCTAATGTGTTAAAGGTTTGTTATAATTTTTTAAAGAAATGTCGGTTTATTGCACTTTCCAAATTTCTCTAGATTTGGTGTACTATTCTTCTATATTAAAATGCTGATAGTAAGTTTCTTGAGTAGCTGTGTCTATTGGATACCTCAGCCTGTCGTCCTTAGATGATTGTTCGATAAGGGTAAGAACTAACAATCCTTCATCAATTGCTAATTTTGCTCACTGTATTTTAGTAATGGAACTTTGTTTGAAAAAATTGCTATTGGAATGGACCAGTTGCGATGACCTTATATTTGTTTTCTGTACATGCTCAGCAGGCAAGGTGATTTTGAACAAGCCGTTTCGTTATAGGCCGTTCTTTTTCTATGATTTTGGTAGCAGTTGAACACGAGACTTAACTAGTTATGTTTGCAGAAACATGCTGTTTTTAAACCACAGATCCTTTCACTTTGTGTATGTCCTAGTCATTTGTATCTTTAATTTCTTCTGCTTTTGTGGCTGTGCTTTTGCCAAGAGAAGAAAGACATACTATGCTCACCTGGGTACATACAGGTATGAAAACCTTACTAGAAATTGTCAGGTATGGACTTGAAAAAGTCAATACATGCAGTAGCAGTGTTCTTTCACTGCTACATGTACATTGCTCCATAACCCATACATTCGGTTGGTTACAGCTGCTGTTGTCATAAAAGTTTTAATACTTAAAACTTGGCAAAATAATGCAGCTTCCACGCCATAGTTACACGATTGAACTAGCATAGTGAACATGCTAATAATTTTCTACAGCTATATCCTGTGGACTTGCTCTTTGTTTGGTTAGCATTTGCACCAAGTGTATTTTGAAATTTCTTTTTTTGGGTAACATTTGCAGTACCTCAAGTTTATGTTGAAAAGTCGAGTATGTTGAAATTCTAAATTGGTCAACCACAGATCCTTTCCATTGCATAGAATGGGTTTGTTGACTTTCACTGCCAAGTTAAGAACCTCTCATCAGATTCACATTTAGACTTGTGTGCATACAAATTTTTGGTGATAATAGTTCTTAAAAGGGTGCTCTGTAAAAAGTTCTGCAGATTTTGATTATCAAGAGGCGGCCATTTTGCCCTTGTTCAATTGCCAGTTTGCCTAAAGGGCTGCATATAAATCATTACATTTGGCCTTGCACTTTCAGGGTGAGAGCACCAGTAAGTTTACATTCTTGGAGTGGTGCTACACATGTATTGAATGTCATTAACCTTCATTTACTGGGACAATCCACAAGTAAATGCACTTGCACAATGTTGGTTTCCTTCATGTCGTGTGGTTTTGTCGTTTATGTTGACTAGCCCTGAGTTAAATCTGCATCTAGGTAATTTTCTATTCACAGATTTAGTTCGAAATAAACTCTGGAAAATCTGTTTTCAGGTTAATTTTAAACCACATTTGCCCTATAAACCCCTCAAGATTGTGAAGCTGTAAGCTAGTTAAAGCATCTTAACCAATTCGACATGTACCGGTATTAATAGTACAGTGGGATGTGATGGTCTACCAGTATGCTCTGTGCCTTGTTGTAAACAGAGGGTCGCATGTTCGAATCTACATCAAGCCACTGCATAGCGACCTTGGACAAGTTGCTCACCCATAGTTGTCTGTGAGGAATGCAACGGGAAACCACCTCACTCATCTCATTCCCAGATAGCATAAAACCCAATGGACCTGTGTCTGGGCAGAGAACTCATCATCATAATACATGTAGTACTTATGTTTCCCTTGCTTTTAAAATATGAAATTGCGATCGATTTCGAAACCAACTGGATGTTCTAAAGTCCTGAATTTAGACAAAACAATGTATCTTTAGTTATGTGCTCATTGTTTGAAAACAAACTCAAATAACATCACGCACAACATCAAACGTCAGATTGTGCGTTGCTATTTTAACAGAATGAAACATATGCCTGTAATCTAGTTTTTGACAGCCAATACCTAAAATCACAGTTTTAGATGAATGAAACATAATCCCTAGTCTTCTGGCTTCTCTGGTGGAGGTCCACATGGCTGGAGCATTCTCTCCATCAAATTAAATCTGACTCGAGCTTTTGACTCATTTTCAGCGATTGCAAAATAGTTGAGCAAGTCTGGGTGACCCATGTACGAGGCATAGCTGTCACGATGCTGGTTTGTCAGCCACTCCCATTTGTTGGTGTCGGCATGACCTGTTCCGATGTACTTGGACTGGAGGTGCTCAAGCTGACTGTGGATGTTGTAGCGGTCTCCCATGATGAAGACTACAAAAAACAAGAAATAATCACAGTTAACACTCATGATGTCATATGCCGAAATATATACAAATATATACCATAATTATATCAGTGCATATTTTAACGGATTTGGACTACTGGGACAAAGTCTGCTACTCTACTTTCAATGTTATTGGAAACTAACATTGAAAGTAAATTACCTGGGACATATCACCAAAACTACTGGGACAAATCCTAAAACTACTGGGACATTTGTCCCAGTAGTTACAAAAATATGCACTGCCATATATTTATATGCACACACCAGAAACTCGTTGTAATGCTGTCTCCATGGGTGCGGGCCGAATCCCCGAAACCTGAATCCCCGAAGGCATTTCGGCCAGATCCCGGAAACTGATTTTCTAAGTCCGACCCGAAAGAATATAATTTACAAATAAACATTTGAATAGGCAGTATATCTATATACATCAAGGCCACGTTAAGTCTATGTCATGTTTACAATTTAACTCAGAATAGCTCGGCCGCTTTCTAGAAAACTGTTTTCGGGAAATTGGGCTTTTGTCTGTTTTCAGCGTTTTGGGGGATTCGGGCTGACCCTGTCTCCATAAGCCATATACATGTAAAACGAGGTTGCATTAATGAATTTATTTCTTAAAACTATGAATTACATTTGGGTCCATGTCCCCAACCAAGTATCATAATGCATGTTATACTGAGGCAAGTTACGAGTTCGATGTATACTAATATATTACGTAGTATTATATAATCCTTGGGTTTCAACTTGCTTACCAGCTGTAGCCTCACGGGTGCGGCCCGAATCCCCGAAATTGATTTTCTATGTCCTACCCGAATGAATATAATTAACAAATAAACATTCATAGGCACTGCATAGGTAGTATATCGATATACACCAGGGCCACGCTAGGTCTATGTCATCTTGACAATTTAACTCTGCATAGCTTTCTGAGTTCGAAAGCAGATTTCGGGATCCGGCGGAAATTCTGTTTTGGGGATTCCTGTTTCTGAAATTCACTACGCAGTACGCACCATCTAGAAACTTGCATATTATGTATTGCGATCATGTAAAACGTACAATGAAAAATTTGCTACAATCGTCTAAATACATCTACGTGGCTGATTTTGTGATGTCAGTGGATACAAACAACCTAACATAAGAATAATTACACCAAGGACCACGCTGGCTTTAGTACGACCATTATGGATCACTTCCCTTCGTGTTCACTGTTCGATTCAAACATAATTATTTCTTCGTTACATTAAAACAACTATACCTTCCCATCCTTCAATATATAAAAACAATGTTCTTTAAAAGTTACCTGCGACAAGTTTATTACGAAAAATAACGACTTTTTCACGGTGTTTCTCAAAATAAAGCACCTTGTTGCTTACTCTTGAACGGCTTTATAACAACAAGCACAAATATTTAAGAGCTTTTCCCGGCAAATGGAGAATAAACTTATAGCGCTATAATAGCTGTTTGCACGGGAAAAAGTCTTTGAATCGTGCGACTGTTATTCATTTTGTGAAAGGAAAACACTGGCTAAAATTCAAGCTATAATGTTTATTTGTAGTGCATATTCTGCGCATTCTGATTCTTTGTTTCTCCTCCGTCAGGCCAAGGCCAACGATGAGTCCTCAACTTGTCGTCTCCAGAATTCTCTATCCTTGATTTGTTCCTTTGCTTCTGCAATGTTCATCTTCATTCTCTCCAGATCCTCTCGTATATTATCCATCCATGTCTTTTGTTGTCTTCCTCTACTCCTAGTTCTCTCCACATATCCGTGTAAAGCCATCGATGGTAATCTGTCATTGCCCATTCTCATCACATGTCCCAGCCACTTTAGCCTTTTCTTCCTTATTCTATCGACAATTGTATCCGTCTGTCCCAGCTCTCTTCTAGTCACCTCATTTCTAATCCTATCTCTTTTGCTCCTGCCCATTCTGATTAGCAATTGGCTAATAAAGAATATGCTTACTTACTTACTGAACCCATTGCCATTTCTGTGATAATTATGCTCGTGCGTATCGGTAGTTGTGTTTAAATTAAAACTTTTATTCACTTCTAAACTTCATTCTCAAACGCCCCAAAGATTTAACTTAATCTGTAATTATTAAAGCGCCGTTTTAAAGCCAAACGCAGAGCACCGGCTTATTCACAAGCGCTGCGTCATGTCAGCGGGGTGGTCCAGATACCAAGTGAGGAATTAAGTCCGGTCAGCGGAAGACCAGAGAATGAAGAAATGGATGAGAAACTCAGACACGAAGTGCTTATAAAAGTTGGCTATGCGCATGCTGTTAGGATATCAGAGAAGTGTGAGCCGATTCCGGGAGACTCCGAAAGCGGCACGTTGGTAATCCCAATCATGACAATATTAAATGGTATTTCTGTCATTTCCAGAGAGTCGAATGCTGCTGGGACAAAACACTATTCAATTTTTCTCTGACTAGCATCTAACAATGGGGATCAAGCAGGAATAGAGAATGCGATTACTAAAAGTCACGTATAGAGCCTGAGAAACCAGTTGCCAACGCAATACAACTGTGTTTGATACTGCCCTTTTTCCAAAGTTCAGCAGTGTACACACGACCTTACAACAGAGCAGTGCTTCCCAAAAACCTTTTTTATTTTAATTACAGAAAGTTTTTGATCTGAAATTTTTTTGACAGAGCCCCGACCTACACAAAAAAACATATTCTGGTATACCATATACATAGCACCTGAAAGCAGACCAATATACAGTATGCTTAATTAATAGCACAGTTCTGAATAACTGAACTATATGTAGAGATAAGTACAAATTTTTTTATACGTTAGAAATTATCTTAAATGACATTTTTCCCATGGAACTCTTCCCTTCACCTGATTTAATGCAATAACACATTCAAGCAACACTTTTATCCAATTTCCTCAAGGAACCTCTGCCATCCCCTTACAGAACCCTAGGTTCCACAGAACACACTTTGGGAAACAATTTCAACAGAGCATCGATGGCTCTGAGCAATTGTAAGTTAAGGACTAGCTCAAGGTCATACACAGTAACTGCGTTGGGCGAGCTTGAACCTGTATTCTCCTTGTTACAAGCTGAACACTCTATTAAACCAATACTTGATACACTGGTCTTTCTTACTATACCCAGTTCGACCTATCACCTACATTCTATCAACATCAGCAATAAACAAGTAGTAACACCATTACAGTTAACAAGTATTTAACAAGCAAGTAACAACTAATAAGTGTGACAAGTACAAACATCACAAAAGTTAAAAAGTAATTAAAAAACAAGTAACAAGTATGTTCATGTACCAAATGAATAACGTTTATGCAAGCCAATTAAACTTACCAAATAAATTAAACTATTATTGTAAAAGTTAAACTGACGTCCTAAGCAAATGCAGATCTGGATTGAAATGATCCGTTACCCTAAGCACAAGCGCAAAGCCTCTAGCTTTTGTTAAGCAGTGATTGGGCAAACTGTAATAGATTTAAGTTATTTCATTTACTTATTTATTGCACTTGATACTAAAACACAGTCAGAACATCTGTTAGCAGAGGTTTTCTATCAGATAACCCGGACTTAACTTAGTGTGTGTAGGCATTGAACTGTGACCAAACTAAAACTGGAGTGGGAAAGAAAGCTGGTCAGAAATTCTCCGCAAGAGGAGTGAAAGACATGTCTTTGAAGAAGAACTGATACAATTAAGTTTTCTACAATGCAAATGAAGAGTTGTATTTAACAGAGTAAAACATTAGCAAAACTCATCTTAACAGTAAAACTTCAAGTATTTTGCAACCGGGAAAAGATTTTTCTCTGTCTTAGTGACTTTCCTTGTGACTTCAATGCTTCAACTTGCAACTAGACCAGACAAACAAGCAAATCCTTAGAAAAACGAGAACTTCAAGTCATGGCAAAGCCAGAAGAAAACAGCATATCAAGCAACGTTCCCAAAGTTATGCCTAAATTGAGATGTAAAGAGCCTTTGCATCTCATACTATATAATATCCTATATTATGCATACATACAAGTACAGAAGTACATGTGGAACAAAAACAACCAATAAAAACACCAAACCTATTTTTGTATCACATCTGTAGAAATGGAAGAAGTTTCTCTAGGGCATCCACTGAAATGTCATTACAACACTATTCAGACCATAAGATATGCATTCAAGTATATTGACATCACAGCAATCAGGCTGGAAGCAATTTCTCTACGCACTGTTGGACCTTTGTCTAACTCATAACACTGCTTATTATAAAAGATACATATTCCAGTATATGTATTATCAAGATTTCCTAATTTATAGCATAGACTTTAATATCTCCCTCAAACTTTCCAACAATCAGCTGCCTGTTTGATTCGTCAAAGCACAGTCTCGGCAATCGGACTCCATTTTCTTGGTTTGTGAGGAGGATCTGCCTCCAGCAGAGCGACTTGGAGTCAAAAAGAAGAACGCGATCATTGCCATAGTCAGCAACAAACAGCCAATGGTTGTTCGAATCCTCACACAGGTGTCGTGGATACTGGAGTTCTTGCAACTTATCCTGAGAACAAAACTGACCTATCACCTGTCCATTACTATTCAGTTGACTGATGACCCACTTTCCATGCCTACGCAACATCTTCTTCCAGTGACTGATGATTAAATTTCCATCTGGCCTCTGGATAGCGTGGAGTGGCATCTGGATTTCTGCGGGCAGCTGAAGACGTCGAATGAGGACTGCATCAGATGCATAGAATTCCAGCTGACTAGAAGGGCGAGTATCCCGGAGAACTAACATACGATTATCATCCGACAATGACATCGTAAATGGATTGTCAATGTCCATCAACCATTTGCTCACTTTCTTACTAACTCTGGTTATCTTCCAGATGCACTTTTCCGCTTTGTCCGTGACATAAAGTCGGTTGGAGTTCTTGAACGACGCGATGCTATGGGGTGACTGGATATCTTCGATTAGGATTTCTTCCTCAAGATGGAATGGATTTTTATCCCTGTAGAGAAGAATTGCTTTTGGTTCAAAACTCAGAACACATATACTTTCGTCCATCTTCGCAATACCATAAGCGAGAAACGAAGCTAATGGTGATAGTCGATCCAAGAAGTTGAGAGAAACTGAAAAAGAAATTAACACCTTTAATATCAACCGGAAGAACTGTCCATTAAGTTAACTCTAAGAGACAGAATGTGTATGAAGCGTAAGCAATGTCATTTTCTTTAGACGTGGCATATGAGGACATGGGGGCCAGTCCTCTCCCTCGCTGCCTGCTTTTCTTAATACCTGCTTTTCTCGCAGGGCCTTGTACACTGGGAGCACTTCTGAAAGGTTCACCCATATATCTATATAGATAGATAATAGAGGCACTTTACAAACGCTTAGATACAATACAATACAATTTTACTTAGACACTTAAGAAAAAAGTATGGTAAGACAGATTAAAAAGAAGTAAATAGTCTGTGTTATATTTGAGCGCATTATAACAAGCGTTTGGCATTTTGTTTCTACAAAATACATACGTAAGAATAGTTTTGTGTACATGCAAATAGCTGTGTACTATCTCACTAATCTTTCATTTCGGTGTACTCTTAATTTCACCAGTAAGCAACAAATGCTAAGTAGAAAAGTCACTGTGCTCCAGTATACACACTCAGTTGACCAACACCACAACACAACAGTGAATGATCAGACCTGTTCTGTTCTTCAGACGACGCTTGAGAATTATCTTAAACCATCGAGTTGTAAGACGATAATTCCACCCGGACGAAACCATCCGAAGTGGAGTCAAAACCCGAGGTAGAAGGTAATCAAAGGCTGGCTCAGCCTTAAACCAGATCGACAGATTTTGCAAAACTGCCTTCATCAAGATCATATCCAGCATCTCAAGAGGCAATCCCTGCAGCTGAAAAGACAAGAACACAGACATTGACAGTAAAATTCTGATGTAAAGTATGGGAAGATAATTGCTTCAATGTATGTCTTTAAGTATGTATGTATGTAAACATATTTATATAGTGCCTTTTGGAACCTCACAAGGTGCTAAACATGGATATCCAACAGATCTAAAGAACTTGTACAATTTAATGCAAGCTAAAATCTACAATTAACAAATAGTCAAAATAAAATAAAATTCACAGCTGTTTACTGAGTGTGAGAGAACGATTGAGGGTTAGTTTGCCAATACACAGAATGAGTAATTTTCACGTTGAAGTAAAACACTCTTACTGTTGTTGCTTGGTTGTCATTCATGTTCTGAAGCTATACAACAGCGACTTTTCACTTCTATTCTTATAATCTGAAATATTCAAGAAAAAAATATCTGTAAACAAATATTGTTCTAAACAAGATGAAATTAGGTTTTCCATTCGTACACTTATACCTAATGTTTGAGAGCTGAAGTGTACACTAACTTTATGATGTAGTACATGCAACAACAGTGGCTTGTTTACTCCATGCTGACACGGCATGATGGGGGTTTGCCGGACAACAGGATAGGAGCCAACTACAGTCAGTAATAAGCAAGCTAATCCGCCTCCGGTACCTTTCTGATGACTATCCAACATTTGAGCAACTTTGTCTTGAAGCTGACACCCGTCTTTTCTCTGCGGTCCTGATGAACCTGGGTCACTTACTGCATATGTTACTTCCACCAAAAAGCCCCAGCAATATACCCAAGACTTTTATAGTTAGAATGCTGTACTCATATTGACAGTTGATTGCTATTAAAGACGTATGTACACCAGAGTGCGGATATGTAATTGGTTTAATCAAGAATATACTTAAATTACTAGTGGCGCTTTAGAAGTTTGGGCAAACTTATAGTATCGAGGCCTGAAGGATTATTATACAGTATCTGCTCCCAGACAGAAGCCCCGAACCATTTGTAGAAGTTGCGTTTGTGTCAGCTTTTGAACTTCAATAAACGACTATTGTATTGTACTGTATTGTATTGTATTCTATCTTTGGGTATTACTGCGTTTGAAACGGACAGGTACCAGGTTTTCTAATGACGACACTAACCTAACCCTAACCGACCCTCACGACGCCAGTAAACTTACGCACTGAATCCCTCAGCCCCCGATACTATAAGCTTGCCGAAGTTTGGAGATTACGATTACGATAACGATTAACTAGCATTTTTTATTACTTGTTTCAAAGTAAATTTGATATTCAGTATGTTTTATGAAAATTTACTTGTTAATTATTATTCTTACACTATCTTGTCAATCTAATCAATTAATTAAATCGCTTAATAATTAAAAATCATCTTGTGTAAATAAAACTCGCATGTCTCCTTTAAATCAACCATTTCAATTTTGTAGCGCGTTTATTTTTTCATTTCGTGGATTGGGGGGGGAATTGCGAGCGCCGAAGGCGCGAAGCTGCGATTGCCGAAGGCAAGAAGCCCCTAACGACTAGGGGGTATGGGGAGCGTCGTTAGCTCCCCCATCGGGGTCTGGGGCGGAGCCCCAAGCCTACGCAATTTAGAGCATATGATGTTAAAATGGTAGTAGTACATTTTGGGCTTTAATTTACCTCAAATTTTTCCCCAATGATTTCGATATAAAAGTACCTAAAACATCTAGATCTGTGAAAAATTTGACTTTATTATATGAATAAACTGGACGTGACAAGGGTTTAAGAGAATTGAACGGAAAAGAGTAGAATAAGCTCTAGAACAGTGTTTGTCAAAACTAGGAAAATCGGCAGGGAGTAAGCCTGAACGGGTCAATTTTCTCAGAATACCGTTAAGGCGTTTATGTTCCCCTACAGTGGCAAATCCCCACCAAACAGAGGAGGCATAATTATTTAAAGTAGCCGTGCGGGGGTAGTAGCCCTAACAACGTTTCATGCATTTTGATAAACAAAACAGCCCACTCGATAATCGATAGCCGGTTTTCATTCTGACCATAAGGAAGATTAGTGAAGCTCTTAAAATCCTGGCATATTTATCTTGACACCGGTCGCATTTTATATGAAATATATTTCACTGAACAATGTGAACATCAAGAGAATATAGGTCTATGTCAGGCATGGGCAACTTCTTTTAACAGAGGGTCACCCTTAGATTTTAAGGGCAGTTCAGGGGTCGTATGCCAATCTCGGGCTAATTTTTGCAGATTTGTTGCCCCAGATAAAACAATATTAATTTTAACTAATTATTGTAGAATAACCGCTAAAGTACATGAAGATGAATTTGAGGTCATATTGTGGATAGGCCATCATTTTAAGTTCATAGATATAATCAGTCAGTCTTCATTAGCTATAGGTTAGGCCTAATGATTTAATTAAACAAAATAGTTCGATAGTCAATTCACATAATGTAGTGGCCTATATGTATCTTCAAGTTTGTGATAGTATTTATGGCTCGAAGTTAGCTTACTTAAACCAGCATTATTAAATTACTAACTAATATTTCTAATTTTATGACCTAGGCCTATAACTAACCACCCCTCCCAAAACTTGTTCTCAGGTGTCCGTATTTACTGCACTTGAGTTAGAAACTAGCGGCCAGTCATGGCCATCTAATAACTATAATTACTAATTTTACTACTAGTCTACATACATTTCTTTTATATTCTACCGAACGGACGGCGTTAGAGCGTCCTACGTGATTTTTTAATTGGCAAAAAATAACATCTTTATAAATATTCATAATTTCTTAAATTTTACACCAATCTATTTACCTTTTTCAGTAGGCCTACATGATCTCTTCCAGAACGAAAACAAGTCTGCCCCAGGTGGGGCAACTGATCTTTTCAATTTTTTCGTCGATGATCCACCAGACATCATTCACTAGCAGACTAACTGTAGTAACTAGAACAACACTACACGTTTCGTCGTTTCGCAACTTGAATTACAACTTCAGTTAGATTTTATACGTGCTATGCAGTCTAGGGTAGTACCAGTGGCCTGGAAGTATTTTAAAGTTGTGTGAGCCAACCTCAACAAAGTACAGACCTAAGGTGGATAAAATTATATGTCTACATTGTCATTATATGGAGTGGCGTAACTTGGTATTTTCTTGCCCGGGCAACGACTGCAATCGGGCAACAACTGCAATCGGATATTAAACAACAAAATTAAAAACACATTCAATGATTTGATTAATTCCATTCCATAGATGCCTTCAGCCCACCCAGACCTATACGGCAAAGTTGCGAGCGCATAACTGGAAGGGAATCTTTTATACTGGAACATTATACGGGCGTTTACCATACCCAAATATAGCTTAAAATTATAATTAATGAGTGTGGGGGTTTCAGAGACAGGAGAGACACGACACCATAGAGAAAAAGACAGACAGACAGACAGAGACAGAAAGTAAGGTTTAAGAGATACATGAGAGACCAGAGAGAGATAGACTCAGACAGAGAAAGAGGTTTAAGGGATAGGACAGATAGACCAGAGATAGACAGAGACAGAGAGACATAAACAGAATACATTATAGGTGTGTCATTTCTTTGGTTTTGTTTCACAAAGGCTATTCTGTTATACACGTCGTAGAGGAATTAGTCTGTTGCATGGACGCTGCATGGACGGCGTCCAGGCTGTGCTGGCCTAATAAGTGGCAGGACGGCGTCCAGCCTTGAAAATAAGTGCCTGGACGCCGTCCATGACCGTCCATGCACACTTTAAGCCCTGGGTGCAACTATAAAATGATTCCCGAGGTGCTCATTTTGCAAGCGCCGAAGCCACGAGGCCGTGAGTTCCAATGCATTATAGGCCTAACGACTAGGGTGTCTGAGGGCGCGTCGTGAGCTACCTCAGCGGGGTCTGGGGCGGAGCCCCAGAAGCCAACGCATTTTCTAGCAATTGTTATCAAATGGAACACGTGATATGTACAAGTTAGGAATGACGTGGAGAAACAAGTTACACTTACACGGTAGAACACATTAAGAAATCAGAATGACAATATGAAATTTCATTGGAATCTTAAAAAAATTAAATGCTTTTAAAAGTGACGTAGAGGAATTACACTGTTGCGTGGACGCTGCATGGACGCCGTCCAGGCGGTGCTGCCTAATAAGTGGCAGGACGGCGTCAGCCTTGAAAATAAGTGCCTGGACGCCGTCCATGACCGTCCATGCCCACTTTAAGCCCTGCCTATATCTTTATCAATGTAAGTAAGTCGTAATCGTAATCTCCAAACTTCTAAAGCGCCACTCGAAAGCCAAGCGCAGGGCACCAGCTTATTCACGAGCGCTGCGTCTAGTCAGAAGGGTTGTCCAGAAAGAGTAGTGTTGCGAAATTCATAATTGACTTGGCACTCTATGGGGCGCCGTGGTGCGATTTTGAGTCGTCACCTATTGAGCTGCTATAGGTAGATTGGCTGATTCGACACTCTATGGAGCGCCGATGTTTAATATTGTGTTGGTGCGATTTTTGACCTATACCTGTTGATATTGACACCGAGAGAGCTGCAAACTGCACCGGTGCCATTATAGGATATATCCTGTGGTTTACATATAGCATCTGCTGGTAAAACTGCACCGGTGCCATTTTAGGTAATGTCCTGTGAGTTACATATAGCAACTGCTGGTAAAATTGCACCACCGGTGCCCTTTTGAGATATTGCACCACCGGTGCCATTTTGAGATATTGCACCGGTGCCATTTCTAGTTGCACCCCATGGGAAAGGTGTTGGGGCACCAGGGTTTTCTGCACCTCTGATAGGTATATAAGGCAGGGGTTGGCCATGGGACAGTCAGTCTGGAGAAGACCGCCTGAAGATTCGGCCTCGAGCTTTGCATCGGCCTCGCAGTCTTGGTGGAGTCTGAAGAGGACCTGCCGTCGATCTACGGACCAGCCATCCGAGACGCTGTCGCTAGAGGGCCTGCTTGATGATAGGAGTGACGACGAAGCAGCTGTGCAGTTCTCTCTCGATGTCAAGTTGCCTGTTGATGTGATTCTGTCAATCGTCGATGAGAAGAACTATTAAAGCGGTGTTCTACGTGTGTGAGGGTGTCGCTGTTGATCATTCAAACCTCTCGATAGACCACGAGAGTCGGACCGGACTCCCTTTGTTGAGGCCTGGGGTTTCGGCATCCTGGTAGAGCCTTGAACCACTCAGCAAAGAAGACGAACTAAGAGAGACGACCCCTGGTTTCCCGACAGTAGTCCGAGGGGGATCAGAGTCCGGTTTCCAGAGGATCAGAGGGGTCAGAGTAGCTGATCCCCTGGAAACCGGACTCGGACCTCCCTCGGACTACTCTTTTGGACAACTCCTCTGATTAGACGCAGCGCTCGTGAATAAGCTGGTGCCCTGCGCTTGGCTTTCCAGTGGCGCTTTAGAAGTTTGGAGATTACGATTACGATTAAGATGGGTGTCGTTTAGGTCGCGCGTTTGAAGGCACAGGATCAGTTGAGTCGGGGTAAGATCTCGAGTTCTTGAAGATCGAGGAGAGACTTTAGTTTCGAGGGGAAAGCATTGGCGGTGATGGATAGAGGAGCCTGATGCGGATGATGGTGGGTGATTGGAGATGATGGTTGAGGAACCGAAAAAGTGCGGAATTCAGGAGGTAGGTCGTTCCAGAGACGTGGTGCAGTGTTGGATATTGCTCGGTTGGAGAACTTGAGATGAGTACTGTAGTGACAGGAGGTCGAGAGAGAGTGAGAATGGAGGAAGATCTAGTAGAGCGGGTTGGCTGGATGGTGAAGAGGTCGCGAAGATATCTGGGCTGGGAGTATTGTAGAGAGTTAATTGTAGGTTAGTGATAGGACTTTGAAGTGAATTCGCTCTGTGATTTTTAACCAATGGAGTGATTTGAGGATGGGAGTGATATGATGATGCTTGGGCGTTCTGGTGACGGCCCTGGCTAATAAGTTTTGGATGAGCTGCAGACGCCTTAGTTGGGTAGATTCAAGGTTGAGAAAGAGGGAATTGCAATAGTCGAGCTTTGAGTGGACAATGGAGGTAGCAATGGTGGAGACAGTTTTGAAGTCGAGCATGGGTCGGATGCGGCGGAGGTCACGAATGTGCATCAAGCAGGAGCGCGAGAGGTTGGATATGTGGTTAGAGAAGGAGAGATGTGGATCAAAGGTTACACCAAGATTGCGGACAGGGGCATCGGAGGTGAAGGTAAGAGATGAAGAGTTAGTGGATAGGTGTATTGAAGGGTCAGGGATTTTCTTGATTTGGTCAGGAAGGCCTAGGATGATGAATTCTGTTTTGGAAAGGTTGAGGCAGAGGAGGTTGGACGACATCCATTGAGAGACTATAGGTTAACCACATTGAGCAGTTTGGCAATGGAGGTAGTAAAAGATCTTGGGGAGAAGGATATGTAGAGTTGGGTGTCGTCTGCGTAGAGATGGTAAGTAAGTAAGTAGCTGTCACTTGCATCTGAAAATTTTCTTTTTTATTCAATCAAGTTTCGTTTTCAAGTTCTTGGACTATAGGATAATCTAGGTGTCGTTTACTGAGGACAACAGAATTGGAGATGTTCAGTTGACTGTAGGCTGGGCTACGGACATCCCTTCAGAGCGAAGACAGCTAAAGACAATTATTATAAGATCAGATTGGGTTCTAAGTTTTCGCATTCTTGTGCATGTAATTAATTAATTAACTATGTATGCATTACTATGTACTATGTATGCACATGTTTGTATACATGCATGTGTGTGCGCATGCATGTACGTAGCCTATGCATGAAGTACGCGGGTTCGATACCAGCTAGTCCCATAAGGTTGACTCAGCCTTCCACTCCCTAGGGGCAATGGTAAATGAGCAACAGTAGGGCGGTTTGGAGCCTAACAGGCTGCCATATCGTTATAATTTCGACTCTTGTTATCATGTGTTACTACTATTTTGTGTTATCATACTGCGGTTTGCCAGTTTGATGCAATAAACGAAGAGCCTGTTATCATTATAAATGTACATGTATTCGCGAATGCATGTATGCACGATTTACACGTTTATCTTTAGTGACCATACATATCTCTCGGACTTTATGCATAAGGCTCTCTCTGCAACATCTGCTCACCCTTTGGGCTCTACTGACCGTCTGGAACGCTAACCTCTTTGTACCTCGTGTTAGGTCTGACTCTGCCTTGGCTCAATGCCGGGCATTTGCTGTGACAGGTCCCTCCACTTGGAATGGCCTCCCCTCTTCTACGGGCTAAGTTCTTGTCTGGAATTTCTCACGCATCCTCTCACTCTCTTGAGGCGTTTCTTTTCCATCGGCTCCCAACAGTTTCCTAACTTGGCAATGCGGCTCCTCACCGCAAAAAGGTTGGTGACCACTGACCTAGACCCTGCACAGCTTCAATAAATTTTGTTTTGAGGGATCCTACCCCTCACTGCCAGTTGAATGGCAGCCGCGACAGTTTAGGTCCATTGGTATATACATACCGTGTTAGCCCGAGATACAAACTGTATTCATTCACAGCTTCAGAATATAATGTATGTGTACGTGCATATATATATATTATATATATATATATATATATATATATATATTATATAATATATATATATAATATATATATATGTATATATATATATTAATAATATTATATATATTTTGTATATATATATATATATATACTTTCTGCATAAAAATTATGATTAAACTACAATTGCATTTAGGCCTTATTTATTTTTGTAGGTATTATGATAGGTGGCTAATCATAATAATTGCTGCGCTATGACAGCCTTCCTCAATTAATTTTAGAATTTGGAGTATAGAAAGACAGGCAATACTCCACTGTTTATGAATAATAAGCGTTAAAGGGAAAACATGCAACGAATGTTCTTTTCACTTTAGACTTGCCTGCGTATAAAGATAGGCCTATAATACTTAAATTAGGGCTCATTTAAACACCTATAAAAATGATAAAATAGGCTTAATTGCATGGTATGATCAAGTTT
The DNA here is from genome assembly GCA_020284085.1 of Aporrectodea caliginosa. Taxonomy (NCBI): domain Eukaryota; kingdom Metazoa; phylum Annelida; class Clitellata; order Crassiclitellata; family Lumbricidae; genus Aporrectodea; species Aporrectodea caliginosa. The sequence continues at coordinate 415,784 of JACEVL010000259.1, read as the reverse complement.
CAAAATTAGGCTTACAAAACAGCTTGTTCGGTGTCGGTTTGATGAGAGAACTTACTTTCTACGGGCAAACGGAACTGAAGTATATTCTTGATTAAAAACATTATTGCTAGCAGCATTTTGGTGTAAATTCTAAAATTAAGACAAAGAGTAAATCACCGTAATAATAAATGTTTTGCATGCCAAATTGTCAGCAATGGGTAGCAGCCTGTCATTGGTGCATGGGCGTATTGAGTAGTCCACTGGTTTAATTGGAGGCAACATACTGTGCAAGACATGGCCAGCATCAGTACGGATAGCCCAAAAGAACCTTATCAGCGCCATGGCATATAGTTGTTCAAGGCTTGGTTGTGACTTGTGAGTCTGGAAGGAATCGCAGAAGGACCAATCGTCGCATCACCGCCTGAAGTCGGGCCCGTCCCTCCTTACTAACAAACCTCCACCAAGCAGAGGCGACATAATGCATCCGGGCAAGGGTGGGTGCCCGGAAAAAATCGTGAAGTGGTGAACTCGAAAGCCCATTGACCATCCGGTTGCCTTGTGACTTGGGGTGATGTACGATAGGCTAATTGCCAGGTCGATTGTAACCATAGAGATGTATAATAGCCTATAAAAATATATAGACCCTATCACTTATAATGATATCTCGGTGCCTTGCAGCCGGAGTGTTGCGGGTTCGAATCCACCTCAAGCCGCCGCCGTAGGGACCCTGGGCAAGTCCTTCACTCGCAATTGCTCATGCGCTTCGGCGTGAAACTCCGATTCAGTGTCCGCGCTGTAGTCGGGAGCGCCTCTGAGTAGAAATCTTGAAGGGCGCTATAACAAGTGCTCATACATACATACATACATACATACATACATACATACATACATACATACATACATACATACATACATACATACATACATACATACATACATACATACATACATACATACATACATACATACATACATACATACATACATACATACATAAATTGATTGCAACATTGACAACATCACACTGCTTTCAGAGCATAGACAAACGAAAACGCGTAGTTGTCTTACTAAACTGCTGAAAATAGCGCATTTAACCCTTGAACTTAACAAGATTAGGTCAATTCGAGAAGCCTCACGCGGCCTGGTTGCGTTATCGAGACTACTAAACTGACAGGAAATTATTTGTGTTTAAATGTATATGGAGCACATGCACAAAATAATGTTTATCTGCACAGTGCACATGCTCATGCTATTGCAGTTTAGCGAACGTACGTATCTTGGGCATGACGACTCAACCATCTGTTATGGTTCATACATACCGTAACATACGTGAAACTAACAAGAGCATTCACATGATAATCATAAATTCAGCATTCTTTCGCAGGACATCCTGAATCAGCCTCCATAAAAGACACATGCGAAATAGGAAGAACAACAACTTGATTCGCTGTGCATGCAAAAGGTATACTGTACAATAATAAAAAAAAAGAACTGATAATTACGTTTGCCTAATAAATTATATTAGGCAAACGTAGACCGTTTTCTTTTGCCTAGTATAATATATTAGTCAAACGTAATTATCTATATCATATATGCATATAGTAACAACAGGATATTTTGGATGTGCTAAAACAGCCATGCAGAAGCCCAGTCAGAGTTAGTTGCACATGTTAGCACAACCATAAGCTGGCCAGTGTCAACACGAACCGAAATTAGGAAGCTGGTTTGTACCTGTATCTACTACCTCTCGTCAGAATGTGGAATTTTTAGTTGTGAACCGATCTCCTGGTAACGCGTTACACTTGAGAAGACATGTTTAGACTATTTTGGGTTGCGTTCGTTCTGATTTGCATCAAGGGCGCCGTTGTTAAGTCGCAACCGACGACTAGTGAAACTGATATGAGTTGTGCTGATGACGAATTTGCAGAACTGCAGCAGAGTCACCATCTTCGACAGGCCTTGGAGACTGAGCGACAGCGCGCTCGTCCAGGAACTTCGCAAACGCGTCGCAACACTCGAGAACACAGGTTCGTGTTTATCTCGAAAAACGGGAGTATAAACTTAGGCATTGGTGTAACTGTGGTGCTCGTGCGTTAGACATTGCGGACTATAGGCCTATCTAACACGATTGAGGATTGTGGGATTGCAGTTTAGCCAATCTAATCTAATCTAATCTAATCTAATCTAATCTAATATAATCTAATCCAATCGAATGACTTCTATACAGTGGCCAAGGCATTATTCCACGGTTGATTTACAAGTGAAATCAAATGAGAGAGATGGCATTTTAAGAAGAGGGTAAATAACTGCATGTGCAAAAGCTTGTAAAAGTATTATTATTATTATTATTATTATTATTATTATTATTATTATTATTATTATTATTATTATTATTATTATTATTATTATTATTATTATTATTATTAATATTATTATTATTATTATTAATATTATTATTATTATTATTATTATTATTATTATTATTATTATTATTACTATTATTACCATCATCATTGTTTCATCAGCATAATCATCATCATCGTCGTCGTCATCATTATCATCATCATCATCATCATTGTCATCGTCGACATCATTACGTCATCACCATCATCATTTCTCCTAGGAAGACACGATACCTCGAACTGTCTTAGTTTCACCAGCAATTGCTCTAGTTTCTAGCCAATTTGACTATTGTAACTCACTGTCATGAAATAGCGAGATTTACACTAACTACAAACGACCAAAATCTTTGGTTGGAATCATAAGTGACCACCAAGTAGGCCTAATGGTAATTGTAACTGAGCATTTATATAGCACCGCATTCCATTAGACAATCTGTTGCCTAGAAAACATAGGGAAAACAGTTACTGTTGCTTTGCGCTGGTGGGTTCTCGATTCATAGATTCAGATTCAGATGTGCTGACTAGCTCGCATCATAAGTGCTTTAGACAAATAGATCATTTATAATTTTTGTTCTTTCATTTCAGGAATAGGTTACCTCAGTTTATTAAAGACTTTGAATTCTGCTTCTTGCATTAATGGAGTAGCTTATAGCGATAATAAGATCTTCTCACTTCAAGATGGCCCAAAGTCTCTACACGTTTATGATGATCGAGAACCATTTGCACTTCAAAAGTCAATCACCATAAACGAAGTTCAGGATCCGGAAGATTTGGCATACAGCAGCGCTTCCAACTGCTTATACATCACTGATAAAGACGAACAATGCATCTGGAAGATAGATTTACGCACCGACCGAGTGACAAAATGGTTGCGTCAAATATCTCAGCCTTATACACTTTCCG
>JACEVL010000259.1:372500-402500 GCA_020284085.1 Aporrectodea caliginosa | reverse complement strand
TGTTTTCCAGAGATAAATATGCAAACTCTGCACCAACCAGAATGTCTTAGAATCCAGAGAACTCTCAGCTTACTGTATGTAGGTCAGTGGGGAAATGGAACCAACGTCTTCCAAATTAGTAAAAGAAGCTAAAACAATGACTGTAAACTGTAAGATGTAAATATACACGTTTTCGTATTGCGATCGTATGGCCTAGAAGTTCTAACCTGCTCATTTTCAACGAATTGACCGCGTGAGAGCCTCCATTACCGCTGTCCGTTCGACTGGGCGACACTCCTGTTAAGGCCCCGAGATTCAAATCTCTTAAATAATCCACTATCGGTAGGCGAACAGGGAGGGGCACGCCCAGAGGTGCATGGGACGCACTGTGTAACCAAAATAGCTGGCTTAGCCAGGGCACTATAATTATAACATTAATAAGAGAGCTTAGTTGGCGATTCTATTCTGATGTGTAGAATATAGCCTAACTCTTAAGTTTACTTTGACAGTCTATAGCTTTTGTTTCCCTTTTCCCTTTGAAGTTATAATTTGCGGCTTTTTGATTATGTTTTGACAGTCAATGTGATTATCTTCCTGTTACTAATCGACTTTTTATTGAAACTGTATCGCAGTTGAGCAGATAGGCCAGAACGAAGCATTTGCGATCAAGTCCTTGCTTTGATAACATTCATTAAAAGTGGATTTCTGAAACATCTAAATCGGGAGTCGCTATTTCTTTACCTAACAGCAGCGTATGACACGGTCTGTTGCTGCTATTGACATTGTTTTATTACCTTGTTAAATGTAACTCTGAAAGGTTAGCTTTAGCAGCAGACTGACAAGCGTTTTGACTTTTCATTAATAGCTATAACTTGTTGCAGCGCGAGAATTAAGCTAACTAAGCTGAACTTATCTGACCTTCTTGTTCCTTGCCTTATCCTGCAATTATAATCGTCTTTACCATTTGTACAAGGTCATAATGCACTTCTTGTTCAAATAAAGAATCTGTTCCTTATGCAATTTGTTACTTAATTGCTCAATTAATTAAATAAACGTGAGACCTCAATTGCATGTCTAGATGAGAAGTCTTATCGTACTAAGAGCAGGAGCGTAGCCATACTTAAATTCAAGATGAGGCAACTTCATAGACCATTGGCAAAATTCTGGTTATTGGGGTCATTGGTCAATAGAAGTTCCAGTATATGAAGAAAGCAAGAGGAGGCAACTGCCTCCTCGTGCCTCCATGTAGCTACGCCTATGACTAAGAGTCACAATTGGCTATCAAAAGCATTTTGAGTTGTCTTATTCGTAGTCACACAGAAAAGTCTTTTTCTTTAGGAGGCCAATTTCAATAGGTATCATTGCGATTGTTTTCAGATCAAATGCATTTTGTCTTCGCCAGTCGTGAATCACAGCAACTTATTCGTAAAATGCGCCTTGTATACCAATTAACATATACATACATACATACTGTACATAACTCGCTGCGACATAGCCATCAGTCAAGGACCGCCATTAAAAACCTTCATCAATAAATATTTTATAATGCGACTGATTGAGATTGGTGTATCCACTTCTGCCAATCACGATCCGCACCAGTCTGAGATTTTGATCATCCTTAATGGACATTCACACGTCGAAATATAGACCTACAGATCTACTCATCTGTTATAAGACGGACATCAGAATTACGTGCGTGACAAGAATTAGCACATTCACTGGTATACTTAAAACGCGTGCTTTTAAGTGTCCAGATAGTATACGTACATGCATACATGCATGGCAAGATCAGGGGTGCAAAAAACAAAACTTTTTTCAAAATGAAAATTTGGTTTTTTGGTTTTTTGGTTTTTTAATGGTTTTTTTGTTTTTTTGTTTTTTGGTTTTGAGATTTTCTTATTTCAGATCATAAACTCATTAAAATGGCATAATACCGTTCAAATTAATCAGATGCATATAATGAAATTTACTAGAACAGTAGAACCGTAGAATGTCATAAAACGAAGTTAACAAAGACCATACAACAATTGCCAAGAGAGCTGAAGAGACGCCATTTTGGCATTTATAATTTCAAAATTTGTAAAAACCAAAAACCAAAATTTACGTTTTTTTTTTTTTTGTTTTTAAAACAAAAAAAACAAAAACCAAAACCAAGCCTTTAACAGCCCTGGGCAAGATATCCTTTACTTGCTTGCTATGTTCGGCTCATTGTGCTAGCGATATATTATTTAAATCAGTATAGCAGACGTCAAATATCGATTTCCTAGGCTTAAGGAATTCCGCCCAAATCGTGGGTTGCATCTGCAATTCTGCATGGGTATAGGTTTGTGATGGAAATAATTTCAAGTGATAAAACAAAAACGAGATGAGTCTGATTTCAATGCATGTACTCAACGTCAACTAAGGTCATTTTTATGACTATTTGGATGCGAAATGAAATTGCTGTTGATTTCAAAATCCACGATACCCATGTTAGACGGATTTCTCAACCTCACACAGTGAGCAATATAGATCTTCGCAAGGTGCATCATTGAATGTTCCACCCTGTATATTCTTCAGGTGAACACATTTCTCCCCACCAAACGAACAGTCCGGTTGTTTGCTCTGCCACTTTGTGAAGTCCATTTTCAGCCGAGTTCCATCAAACGGCATCCAAAGAAATTCTTTTTTGCAATCGTCATCCTTCCTCCTGCCGCTCGTCCATGTAGGTTTATCCGCTCCGAAATCACAGAGGGTGGTGTTTCCTGGAAAGTAAGTAAGAGACTCCTTGTTATTCTTTAGCCTGAAGACTGCAAGAAATTCCTAACTTTTAAATAAAACTAAATGTAAAGAACTTCGCTATAAGCTCTTCTCCGTCTAACATTGCCACACATTATTGTGGGGCGCGGTGGTGTAGGGGAGGGTTGTGGGTTCGAATCCACCTCAAGCCGCCGCGTAGGGACCCTGGGCAAGTCCTTCACTCGCAATTGCTCATGCGCTTCGGCGTGAAACTCCGATTCAGTGTCCGCGCTGTAGTCGGGAGCGCCTCTGAGTAGAAATCTTGAAGGGGCGCTATAACAAGTGCTCATGCATACATCGTAGACTTTTTTGACTAATTTATATGTATGTACGTATTACATACATACATAAATTAGTCAAAAAAGTCTACGAAAGTAGTATTTTGAACTTTGTTGAAAACTATTATTCTCCAGTCAGTTCAAGGAACACCAAGACGAGGTTCACGGGCTATCTCGATACCATCAATCATCATTATCCACAACCCTGAGGACGGCATTTTTAATGTTTTAAATCAGCGTTCATATACAGAAGAATCGGTGGTAGGTTTGGCTATTCATTGCAGCAAACAGAGGAACCTTATTTGGTAAGACATTCTTTTAGTTTGCTTACTCCCTCAGGGAAACTAGCTGTATTCACATTCCTTCTGTCTCATTCTATATAGATCTATGTCCATCTTTTGTACTTGTCTGTCATCTGTGCCGATACGTCAGTTCCGTGCGGTCAGATAGTTCCTTTGTGCGTCTTTCTATCAGTCTCGTGGCCCCAGAAAAGTCAACCCTACACATAGGCTACAGAAATACATTTGTTGGCCTGTACATTATATCCGTATGGGCCTACCATTCGTTTCGAAGCAGAGACGCTAATTTCGTGCTTATCGGCCGTCAGGCTAGTAATGGACGAATTAAAATATCCTGGACAGGAGGCCATGTCGTCAAAAAACTGTACATTTATTTTCAATCTAACGCCATAACCAACTTACTCTGCTTCGATTAGGGTGTTGCTGCAGCGTAGTATTAAATGGTGAGGCGCTGCAACCCTCGTGTTCCATTCTTTAGTCGTAATAATTTAAAACTATATCTCAACAAATCTTCTATTGATTAGGATGCTGGTGATTCGTTCTCCTTCGTCCTGCATTTCAATTGTGCGCTTTTCATCTGATTGTTAAGGGACATATGAGTCAACAAATACACAGATTACATGTAGGCCTACCATTAAAGCCGTGCGTGTGTGGCTCTTGTGATGGTTACAAAATGAGGCTGTAAACTGCCTAGGGGTCGTCCATTAATTATGTCAACAAATAGGGGAGGGTTTGGAAAAGTTTGACAGTTGTTGACAGGGGAGGGGGTTTGGTCCAAGTTGACGTCAACAAATTTTTATGGAAAAAATATGGTAAATGACTAAAAAAAAAGGTCATCAGGAGTTTAAATCTCTAAAAAAGGTCATTGAGAAAAAAGTCAGTCTGGCTACGCTGCCGGTAGGGGGGTTCTGGGATTGTGATAATTTTTGGGGGGGGTTAATGTTTGACAACAAGGGGAGGAGGCCTAAAATTTGTAAACTGGATGACCCCCTAAACGTGCATATTCATGAAACGGAAAGAAAATTTATTGTCATGCGCATACTCACAAATGGAAGAGAATGTGAACTATCAGATCTGTTAATGACTGACAAAATGAGATCTGACTTACTGAGAAAGTCCATAGCCACTTCAAAAATATTTCCAATGGTTTCACTTTCTGCTGAATTTCGCACAACGGCGAGGTGAGCTCCCTTAGCTGATTCGCGACAGCTTCTACCCGCTGAATCCCAGTCCATCAGTCGAGTAACAAAGCGATAGCAGTATTTCGAGTCTGGACTGCCATCGCGCAGGAATCCCTGCGGACAACCGTCATCTGCAATACGCCAAAAGCATTTCGCCCCAACTGAAGTCGAAATATATTGGTGCGTTTATACCGCGAGTGTACTACCTATAATACTACTGCTACTGCCACTATTATTACTCCTATCATTAGTATCATTATCGTTGTTGTTATTAATTAATTTCTTAAATTGCTAAGCTTCGCAAATATCTGGCACCTAACGTACATCGAAGGCGACTGTGAGCGAACTGCAGCTGAATTGTAACAATTTGTTGCGGCAGGATTTTAGAAAAGGAAAGGAGTATCCATCCATTGGGTCTCAAGATACGTTCAGCATATGGCGATCGATCTGGCCATAATCTCCCATCTCTGATGATTTACGAGCACATCTTCAGTCCTTATAAAATCATTCTAAAAGGTCCACAAAAGGAACATTTGGTCCATTTGATATTTGCCATTTGCTAATTTTTAAGCATCATCGACAAAGGCATACCTATGTCAAAATCGCGTCATTACAGCCATCCTGAGTATAATCAGGCAAGCTCTGTTGACTAATCAAACCTTCAAAGCAGGTGCAATAGTCTGCAGGCAATTCAGAATAAAAGAATGGATAAGAGTTACAGTGGCGTCAACTGAAAAACATCGCAGCATGACTTTGATAGGACGGAACTTGTAAGGGCAGGACCTTACAAAAAGCTAACGTGGTTTTCCGTAGAAAAGAACTGACTGAAAAGCACTCCAAGGTTCTGGATAACCCGTGATGCTTTCTAACTTGCGAATGCAACCGTTATAGCTTCCCCGACAATCCTTGACGAAGTCTGCTATAGTTTAAAGCATCATCGACTTTTGAAAAGTTCATAAAAAGAACCATGCAAATGCCTAGATGTAGGAATATAGGACAAGAACACAAAAAATTGAACTGCCAGACCTGTTGCTGATTTGCAAAATGAAACTTGACTCATTCAAGGCGTTCACTAATGACTGTAAGATAAATACCGGACCTACCGGTAACAACGACTCTATGTTCTGCTGCACTGTCTTGGTACCATGACCGTGTGTTAATCTGTAGCAAGGTTGTCACAAAGTGTCCCCGCCCAATCCCAGTCATACCTTCTCGCAAAGATTCCGTAATTGTATGTTGAGCTCATGTTAGCCACTTGAACGAATCCTGCACACCGAAGGCTTGGCAGTGTAGATATGGAGCTCACTAGCTGAATATCGCTGGAATAATCGTAAGCAAATGAGGAGGTGCTGCTCTTTGTGACGGTAAAAGGAACACAAGCGAATAAAATAGAATAGGGGTTAAGCTGCTTTGTAGACGTGTTTTGGCACTCTATCTTTGCTTACAAACCTGCAGGTATATATACTGTATAACCAGCTACAGAAAAGCGGGTCATTAAAAAGCGATCGTTGTTTAAATCATTCTCACTTAATCTCTAGTTCTATTTGTGTACTTAGAGCTAGGAAAAGTAAGCTTTATAAACGAATCAGAATGCATTAGCGCAACGTTGCTGATATTTATTAACAAAAGCTAGAGAAGTTCAGTTAGATCAGCCATTGCTTTAAAGAGTGTTGCATCAGTAGTTTATAGTGCATGAGCCGTAATGTAACAATAATATTAAGTTACTTGTGAATGAGCTTGCTTCAATAAAGCATAAGTTCCGAAGAAGGAACCAAATCAGCGTAGTCTGGAAGATGAACATGATTCTCCTCTCTGTTACAAAGACATATCAGACAATTGTGTTCAATTTATCTTAATATGCATGATAGAGTATATTCATTTGACCCTGCCTTGGACTTCATCAATAAATAATTTTGTCCATGAAAAATTAACAGAATTTTTATAAAGCAAACAATAAGCTTCTCGATACTATGCAGGCGGTGCATTTCCCAACATTTCGTACCGTTTAAATTATCTTGGACTCTATCCCATTAAAAATTGTTTCTTCAAATAATTAACGAAATTCGATTCGTGGTTGAAATTTTTTATTTCTTCGCTGGCCTGGACAGTGTAACTCAAGTATCATTGAGCCCGAAAGAGGTATTGTAACTAGCGGTCACCCAGCTTATCTTATGCTCAACTTATCTCAAAACGTGTCGAATTATTTATTTGACACTAAATAATATATTATCAACATTACAGTCATTCACAGATAAATAGTAGTAGACATTTAAAGTTGAGACCTTAAGGAAAACAAGTCCCGATAGGAGGTTCTATTAATTTATTTAAACAGTTTTTAAAACAGTTTTCCCCAGCATCTTCATGTTTCATTATGTTCTGCTAAATTTATGTGCGCCTTCTTATGTGAAATATTAAATAAAGCAACGTATAGCGGCCAACAGCTAGGATGTCATATTTACATTGTTCAGCACTGACTTTAATAAATATAAGGGTCACAAGAAGTGATGGACATTGAAAGGCGGAATTAGAAACATGCACATGGAACATTGGTGCAGTGGTGTCACGTCTGAGTTTGCCGCAACTCTCTTGAATTAGAGTGCCTAGGTTTAAAGAAGCTATTTATAAACGTGGAGTTTACAATAATTGCTATTCGGATAACACGAACTATGCGCTTCACGTGTTTTGTTAGAAAAAGGAATACGGTTCAAATTAGTCCTCATGGGGCCTGCTTCTTTGGCCTGCTCCACGCCGGTATCACGAAATAGAGTATCCGTCCTAAGACTATCCGGGGGATGTATAAATTTATCCCCCCGATGGAATAAACCGATTTAGAGTATCCGGGGGAAAACCATTCTATCCCCCATCGTCATACGCATCACGATAGCCAAGACGAAAATCCAGTCAAAATCACCAAAAACGAAGTAAATTAATTTCAGGTCGACGTACAAACTAAAGATACGAAACTTAAAATATTTTATGTGCACAATAAATCCAAACAGTACGACTGAATACACTTAGAAACCGCCAAAGATGCAAACTAAACCGAATACTCCATTTCGCTAAGGGGGATACTCATGTATGGGGATACTCTATTTCGTGACACCGGCATGTCTTCGTGCCTAATTGGAGCCAGACGCGGTGCCAAACACTGCACTCAACTGCCATGTGTAATAATGGTTATTTGCATCCGTCAATCAATGCGTCGGGTCCTGCGAGAAGTTTGGCAATCGTCAACAACTGAACAATTCCTCTGCCAGGTAACAGGAAATAGGTCGATCTTTTTACAACCAAAGAAAACCTGTTATTATCTATGCCTGTTTCGTAATCGTAATCGTAATCGTAAACTCGATATTTCTAGAGCGCCCACAAAAGCGAAGTCGCGGGAACCAGCTTATTCACAGTCGCTTAACCAAAGCAGAATCGATAGGCAGGGGGTCAAAATCCAGAGAGTCAGGCAGGCAGACAGACAGTCAGACGGCTAAGGTGGATGATGCTTAGAGTTGACATGGCGAGGGAGGGGAGGAGAAGGAATCGGGATAGGATTTGTGAAAAATCAGTGTTTTCAGTTTTGAGTGGAAGACCTGTGGAGAGATAGCAAGAGGTGAGGTTTTGGTGAGTTCGTAGGATGGATCGGATATTTGTCGTAGCACAGGCGGGAGTTTGTTCCAAAGAGGCGGTACAGATATTATGGCTATGGAGCGATTTGCAAATTTAAGCGGGACGATTAGGACGAAATTTCCGTTAAACTGTTCATTATACCTAAACATTTCCGATAAATTCCATTCATAGTAGCAGAATTGATGGCAAGCTTATTCATAATAATGGTAGAAACCAACAGATTATATTTAACTTTTATGAAAGTATTTCTTATGATACTGTTAACATTCACAAGACTGCAATTAAAAAATTACATTTTAAGGTTCTAAGCTGAGAAGTTACTAGCAAACTGTTATAATCTGCCATGCAATTCGATCATTAAAATGTGTACAAACCCACAACTATTTCTGCAGATTCTTCAAATATTTTACTTATCAAGGCATATGCGTATTCGCAGACAATCTGTAGAAAACCAGCAAGGATGCAATGCCGCAACACAATACGATTTTCTGGTGGTTATATAGAGCAGATTATGTAAAATTAATGCAAATGAAGACGATTCCACTAACAACAAAATTTACATTTTCTGCCGTATACCTCTGCCAAGAAATCGAAAAGCTATTTATCGCCGCCAAATGATGGACACAGTAGACAATAATTTAGTCTTTTATACGCATTGCACCATACGTCAAATTAATCATAGTAATGTCACAGCTGTGGTATGTGAGCTATGTACGCATATCCTTCAAAAACGTTTCATCACAAGCAATGCACGTCTGCATTTTCCAATTCAAATAGTGCAGAGCGTTTTCGTTGGATTAGCTTCTAACTTCAATCACGGAGAGCCCAATTGAATTGAATTGAACTGAACTGAATTTGAATTTATTTGGTAATTTGTCATTTACTTTTGACAGTATCTTAGAGCAATTTAAACAATTTAGCACACGATCATGGAGTTCTCCAGTGACCGTTAAGTGCTGATATTCCAAGCTGCCAAACTGATAAACTTAGGACTTCAGTTAACATTGCCAGAGTTAAAAAATTCTCAAAATGACAAAAATAAGGATAACGTTGTTTGCACGTTGTATTGCAGGATCTATGCCTGTCTTAAGTTAATCACAAAGATAATGCAATAGCCTAATTGTGCGCCACGTTTGCCTTGCCTCGTCTTGATTGTGGACCTCATCGCTGCGATCCGACAATTCTTCATGGTTATCTTGAGCAATGTTTGCTAATAATTGATAAATGCTCTGTAGGCCTTCTTAATGACATTCACCGTCGTTTATGATAAGAAGAGGAGAAGAGCAGTAGCTTACGCTAGCCCTGAGACAGCCATGGGTATGAAGTGTTACCATCTTCAATAATTCTCTTAGCCTCGGCATAATGAGGTCGGGTGTCCAGTCCACTCCCTCGCCGTCTCATCTTCCAACCGACAGTGTACGTTCAGTGTATTCATTATAGCTGAGTTGGCTAGGGGGCGCAGCTGGATCAAGTGAGAGAGGTATCGTCGTATGGTTGCTATAATGTGTCGCTGAGGGAGGGAGGCGGACGGTTTCGTCGTATGGGGCCGACACACAGAACACATAAATATTATATTCAAATAAATTAAAATTAAAAATTCCGCGGGCTGGCAAATCCTAAACATCAAAAATAACAGTAATAGTACGAATAATATAAATAATATAAAGTACTATTTAATATTTATACTATTATACTCGTATGCGTCCGTAACCTTCTTTCATAAATTCTCATTTAACATTTAACATTAATTGGTTGGTCAGTGGCCTACAGTAGGCGGTAAAATGCATTACATTACTAGGTATACCTACTAGACATACTGAGTTGCCTAAGATGTCGATAGCAAGTCGGTAAGTCAGTCGACAAGTCTAAGCGACTTAGTCATTAAATTTTGACAAATACATGTCTTAGTCGACTAATTTAAATCAGTCGCTAACTCATTCATTCTGTCCTTAGCGACTGACTCCGGGTACTACTCGTGGTTTGGGATTTGCAGAGAATCTCTCGATCTTTGAGTTTCAGTAGAAAACACCTTAAGTACAAACTATCTATTCTCGTGTTTATCAGAGTAAACAAGTTTTAAATTTCGAATCCGAAGGACCGTGTTGTGACTTAAGGGATGAGTTATAGAACTTGACGTATACACATTGTTATGCAGTGATATATATAGTCACTTTGATCGTAAATATGCATCAGAAAATTGAAGCCCCGATAGCGCAAGTTTACCGTTTTCTTTCTGTTCTTGGTTCTTCGATTGTTTGTTTTCGGTTAGAATTAGATTTATAATTTACAAAAAAATTTTTACCATGGATTTTGCCAAGAAACGTAAAGTTGACAGCGAGTGTCGCGCATTTAACAAAGAATGGATGCCTAAGTACTTTTTCACAGAAGTCGGCAAGAAAGCAGTATGTTTGCTGTGCAGTGAAAGTGTTGCCGTGTTGAAAGAGTACAACATTAGCCGACATTATGCGACGAAACATGCAGGCTATGGCAGTACTTTATCAGCAGCGGACCGGCAAACAAGAGCAACAGAACTGGAGAGAAAACTTGTAAAGCAGCAGAATGTATTCGGAAAAGCCAAAGTAGCCCAGAAAGCTGCTACTCATGCCAGCTTTGTGGTCGCATACAACATTGCTAAGCACAGCAAATCGTTCAGTGATGGTGAATTTGTCAAAAAGTGCATGCTCGATGTAGCTGATCAAGTCTGTCCAGAACAAAGAAAGAAGTTTGAAGAAGTCAGTTTGTCGAGAAGAACTGTGGCTCGCCGCATTGAAGCAATTGGTGAAGACCTGACATCACAACTGAAAGGGCGTGTACCTTCATTTCAGCTGTTTTCCTTGGCATTGGATGAAAGCACTGACATCGATGACACTGCACAGTTGCTCATCTTTGTACGAGGCATTTCAGAAAACTTTGAAATCACAGAAGAATTGCTGTCTATGGAATCAATGAAAGACACTACTACCGGGGAAGATATTTTTAAATGTGTGGAAAATGCCATGCATACAATGCAATTACCATGGCAGAAAATGGCCAGTGTTACTACGGATGGTTGTCCATCTTTGACAGGAAAGAAAGTTGGTCTACTGAAGAGACTGGGTGACCGTGTTGCAGAGGTCGATTGCACCAGGGAGCTGATATTTCTACATTGCATAATACACCAGGAAGTGCTATGTAAAAGTGTGCTTGACATGAAACATGTTGTGGATCCAGTTGTGAAAATTGTTAATTTCATCAGGGCGAGAGGTCTAAATCACAGACAGTTTATCACACTTCTGGAAGATTGCGGCTCGGATCATAGTGATGTTTTGTATCATACCGCTGTACGCTGGTTGAGTTTGGGGAAAGTTCTGAGACGTGTCTGGGACCTGAAAACGGAAATCTTACTGTTTTTGGAGATGAAAGGGAAAGATACAGAATATCCTCAACTCACAAAATCCGAATGGCTGTCAGATCTGGCGTTTGCAGTTGATCTCTTTGAACATATGAATGAATTGAACACCAGACTTCAAGGGAAGGGTACTTTTGCTCACGAAATGTACTCAACAGTGAAGGCATTCAGGGTGAAGCTAAAACTGTTTTTTCGCCAGCTCAGTCAGAATATCACAACACACTTTCCAACACTCGAAACTATGGCACCCCAGATGATGTCAACTGAGAAGTACACCAATATGATATCTGCACTAGACAATGAATTTGCTCGTCGTTTTGCGGACTTCCAGAAACTTGCTGCTGAGTTTGATATCTTGTCATCACCGTTTACAACTGACTTTGAAAAGGTGCCGGATGCTCTACAGCTGGAATTGATTGATCTGCAGTGTGACTCTACCCTGAAAGAGAAATTCCAATCTGAAAGCATTTACAAATTTTATGCATCACTGAATGAGTCCAAGTTTGCCAACCTGAGAAAGATGGCCATGAAACTACTTGTTCTGTTCGGGTCTACATACATTTGCGAGCAAACATTTTCGACCATGAACATTAACAAGACAAAGCTGCGTTCCAATTTAACTGATGTTCACGTGCAGTCTTTACTGAGGATTTCTACGTCCGACATGCAGCCAGAGTTCAAACAACTTGTTGACAACTTTGATCGACCACAGATGTCTCATTGACTTCAGCAGCTATTGAAGTACATTACGTTAAATTCAATAAATACTGTTTTTGGTTTTTATGCTTTAAACTTAAAGTTTACAAGTTTAAAGTTTACATTAAAATTTACTATTTATTTTATTCCTTGCATAGGTGGGTAAATACGCGATTAAGGTATCGATTCAGTAATCCGGCCCGCCAAGGACTTCATTTTCCCATATCCGGCCCCGCCGACTGGAGAAGTTGCCCACCTCTGAACTATCAGGATGTTCGTCTGTATGTCTGCAAGTATGACTTTATCTCTACCCGCTCTTACTACGTTCATCTGTATATTATGCATATTTATGCGCCTGCGGTTTCTAGGAGGGAGGGAGGGAGGGAGGAGGAGTTATAATTAAGAGATTACGCGTATGTGCTTACGGAGTATACAGATTAAATTTATGCTCGAGTATTTGACACTTTAGCGACGAGCTGCATTGGTTTCCCTGGCTGCAGTCGCTTTTTAGTAAACTCTCGTCGTTAAAGTGTTAATAATAAAAAGCTTACGTTCTAGGTGCGATGGCCGACAGGATTAACAATCTGTATCATCTGCTCAACTCCAGTTGTTATAGGCTGCACCAGCGTCATTATAATATACAGGTATCGATGCATTTGTTTCTACAGATCGAGCTACAATTTGCGACTCAGTTACCTTTCATAAACATGATTAATAGGCATATGATGATCTTTAAGTTATTTTTATATGGTTTCATGTATAATTTTGGCAATTAGTCCAACTCTGATAGAAAGACGATAATAGCTGCTGGATACAGGAGCGTTCTGATGATGAATGGCCACGCTCTGTGTGCAACAGCTATTATGCGAAATACGGCAGAAATATCAGGACGTGTAGGCCTATACGCGGTATATGTTTTCAGGTAGGATATGTGATTAAAATATGGTTATATATACTTCAAAAAGGACAGAGCACACCTGTGTGAGTAGGCATAGGTGAAATTTCAGTGGTGCGGGGGGGGTGAAGCCGCAAGCTTTAACCTATGCCAAAAACAAAAATAAATCCAGAATGATTGGCGTCGTGCGTCTGATGCGTGTGTGAGCTAAGTAGGGTATCATTATGACTGTGTTACAGTAAACGGTAGACCCTATACGGTTTATACCGTACGTAGGCGTAAGCCGTTAGGTCTAACCAGTAACCACCTTTTGTGAAAAGTCAAATCTGGCATATTCCTTCTACTTCTCTTTCTTCTGAAAACACGAGTGCCCCAATTTAGGGGCGGGGCGCAATGCTCTGTTCCCTCCCGTCGCCTACGCCAATGCCTGTGTGTATGGATGTCGTCAACGGCCTTTGATGTCATACGATGACGTTAAACCTTGGAATAACAAAAACTAGGAGGACTGAGGAGATGGCTACTGTCTGTGGTGCCTCTAGGATAATTAATCAATGCTGCATAAACACCTTTTTTGCAAAAATATTATTCATAAAGAACTATCAAAACAATGGTCGCAGTCTTAGTGTATGCGCAATGGGTCTGAATGTACACGCACTCGTATGTCTGTCTGTCTGCCTGTTCGTCTGTCTGTCTGTATGGTTCGTATGTCTGTCTGTTCGCTCGCCTGTCTGTTCGTCTGTTCGTCTGCCTGCCTGTCTGTCTGTCTGTCTGTCTGTCTGTCTGACTATTTGGAATCGATGTGATGACAGTCGATAACTGCAGTCGTCCGTTCATATAATTTATTATGGAACTATTTATTGCGTTTTTATTTCGACAATCGCCGCCTCAGATGATGGCGTCTGCATGTCCATCTGTCTTTTTGTCTCTCTAACTCAGGGGCGGGCAACATACGGCCCGCGGGCCAGACCCGGCCCGCGACGGGATTTTTACTGGCCCGCCGACTGTTTCCGGTCGTACATGATAATGTGGCCCGCGGCCACATTCTGCTGCAATCTCCCACTACTTGCTTACTACGTCGCAGTAATAGTGACTGTTAGTTATTCTTTGGTTCTTTGTTTTCTTGGTAAACTTGCGCTATCGGTCACTGAGCAGTAGAGGGCGTATTACTGTTGTGGTTATACCTGCAGTAACCTGCGGTGATACCTCTATATATATATATATAGTCACTTTGATCGTAAATATGCATCAGAAAATTGAAGCCCCGATAGCGCAAGTTTACCGTTTTCTTTCTGTTCTTGGTTCTTCGATTGTTTGTTTTCGGTTAGAATTAGATTTATAATTTACAAAAAAATTTTACCATGGATTTTGCCAAGAAACGTAAAGTTGACAGCGAGTGTCGCGCATTTAACAAAGAATGGATGCCTAAGTACTTTTTCACAGAAGTCGGCAAGAAAGCAGTATGTTTGCTGTGCAGTGAAAGTGTTGCCGTGTTGAAAGAGTACAACATTAGCCGACATTATGCGACGAAACATGCAGGCTATGGCAGTACTTTATCAGCAGCGGACCGGCAAACAAGAGCAACAGAACTGGAGAGAAAACTTGTAAAGCAGCAGAATGTATTCGGAAAAGCCAAAGTAGCCCAGAAAGCTGCTACTCATGCCAGCTTTGTGGTCGCATACAACATTGCTAAGCACAGCAAATCGTTCAGTGATGGTGAATTTGTCAAAAAGTGCATGCTCGATGTAGCTGATCAAGTCTGTCCAGAACAAAGAAAGAAGTTTGAAGAAGTCAGTTTGTCGAGAAGAACTGTGGCTCGCCGCATTGAAGCAATTGGTGAAGACCTGACATCACAACTGAAAGGGCGTGTACCTTCATTTCAGCTGTTTTCCTTGGCATTGGATGAAAGCACTGACATCGATGACACTGCACAGTTGCTCATCTTTGTTCGAGGCATTTCAGAAAACTTTGAAATCACAGAAGAATTGCTGTCTATGGAATCAATGAAAGACACTACTACCGGGGAAGATATTTTTAAATGTGTGGAAAATGCCATGCATACAATGCAATTACCATGGCAGAAAATGGCCAGTGTTACTACGGATGGTTGTCCATCTTTGACAGGAAAGAAAGTTGGTCTACTGAAGAGACTGGGTGACCGTGTTGCAGAGGTCGATTGCACCAGGGAGCTGATATTTCTACATTGCATAATACACCAGGAAGTGCTATGTAAAAGTGTGCTTGACATGAAACATGTTGTGGATCCAGTTGTGAAAATTGTTAATTTCATCAGGGCGAGAGGTCTAAATCACAGACAGTTTATCACACTTCTGGAAGATTGCGGCTCGGATCATAGTGATGTTTTGTATCATACCGCTGTACGCTGGTTGAGTTTGGGGAAAGTTCTGAGACGTGTCTGGGACCTGAAAACGGAAATCTTACTGTTTTTGGAGATGAAAGGGAAAGATACAGAATATCCTCAACTCACAAAATCCGAATGGCTGTCAGATCTGGCGTTTGCAGTTGATCTCTTTGAACATATGAATGAATTGAACACCAGACTTCAAGGGAAGGGTACTTTTGCTCACGAAATGTACTCAACAGGGAAGGCATTCAGGGTGAAGCTAAAACTGTTTTTTCGCCAGCTCAGTCAGAATATCACAACACACTTTCCAACACTCGAAACTATGGCACCCCAGATGATGTCAACTGAGAAGTACACCAATATGATATCTGCACTAGACAATGAATTTGCTCGTCGTTTTGCGGACTTCCAGAAACTTGCTGCTGAGTTTGATATCTTGTCATCACCGTTTACAACTGACTTTGAAAAGGTGCCGGATGCTCTACAGCTGGAATTGATTGATCTGCAGTGTGACTCTACCCTGAAAGAGAAATTCCAATCTGAAAGCATTTACAAATTTTATGCATCACTGAATGAGTCCAAGTTTGCCAACCTGAGAAAGATGGCCATGAAACTACTTGTTCTGTTCGGGTCTACATACATTTGCGAGCAAACATTTTCGACCATGAACATTAACAAGACAAAGCTGCGTTCCAATTTAACTGATGTTCACGTGCAGTCTTTACTGAGGATTTCTATGTCCGACATGCAGTCAGAGTTCAAACAACTTGTTGACAACTTTGATCGACCACAGATGTCTCATTGACTTCAGCAGCTATTGAAGTACATTACGTTAAATTCAATAAACACTGTTTTTGGTTTTTATGCTTTAAACTTAAAGTTTACAAGTTTAAAGTTTACATTAAAATTTACTATTTATTTTATTCCTTGCATAGGTGGGTAAATACGCGATTAAGGTATCGATTCAGTAATCCGGCCCGCCAAGGACTTCATTTTCCCATATCCGGCCCCGCCGACTGGAGAAGTTGCCCACCCCTGCTCTAACTGTATGTTCGTCTGTATGTCTGCAAGTATGACTTTATCTCTACCCGCTCTTACTACGTTCATCTGTATATTATGCATATTTATGCGCCTGCGGTTTCTAGAGGGAGGGAGGGAGGGAGGGAGGAGTTATAATTAAGGAATTACGCGTATGTGCTTACGGAGTATACAGATTAAATTTATGCTCGAGTATTTAACACTTTAGCGACGAGCTGCATTGGTTTCCCATGCAGTCGCTTTTAGTAAACTCTCGTCGTTAAAGTGTTAATAAAGGCCTGCTTTGTTCTAGGCCTAATGGCCGACAGGATAATCTGTGCATCTGCTCAACTCCAGTTGTTATAGGCTGCACCAGCGTCATTATAATATACAGGTATCGATGCATTTGTTTCTACAGATCGAGCTACAATTTGCGGCTCAGTTACCTTTCATAAACATGATTAATAGGCATATGATGATCTTTAAGTTATTTTTATATGGTTTCATGTATAATTTTGGCAATTAGTCCAACTCTGATAGAAAGACGATAATAGCTGCTGGATACAGGAGCGTTCTGATGATGAATGGCCACGCTCTGTGTGCAACAGCTATTATGCGAAATACGGCAGAAATATCAGGACGTGTAGGCCTATTATACACGCTATATTTTATCAGGTAGGATTTGTGATTAAAATTTGGTTATAAATACTTCAAAAGGACAGAGCACACCTGTGTGAGTAGGCATAGGTGAAATTTCAGTGGTGCGGGGGGGGTGAAGCCGCAAGCTTTAACCTATGCCAAAAACAAAAATAAATCCAGAATGATTGGCGTCGTGCGTCTGATGCGTGTGTGAGCTAAGTAGGGTATCATTATGACTGTGTTACAGTAGACGGTAGACCCTATACGGTTTATACCGTACGTAGGCGTAAGCCGTTAGGTCTAACCAGTAACCACCTTTTGTGAAAAGTCAAATCTGGCATATTCCTTCTACTTCTCTTTCTTCTGAAAACACGCATGCCCCAATTTAGGGGCGGGGCGCAATGCCTCGTGCCCTCCCGTCGCCTACGCCAATGACTGTGTGTATGGATGGCGTCAACGGCCTTTGATGTCATACGATGACGTTAAAGTTGGAATAACAAAAACTAGGAGGACTGAGGAGATGGCTACTGTCTGTGGTGCCTCTAGGATAATTAATCAATGCTGCATAAACACCTTTTGCAAAAGCTTATTCATAAAGAACTATCAAAACAATGGTCGCAATCTTAGTGTATGCGCAATGGGTCTGAATGTATACGTTGGGAGTCTGAATGTACACGCACTGAGTCTTATAATGTATTATTATATGTATGTATGTATGTATGTATGTATGTATGTATGTATGTATGTATGTATGCATGTATGCATGTATGTATGTATGTATGTATGTATGTATGTATGCATGTATGTGTATTGAACATTTATATAACGCCCATTTAAGATATTTAGTACTCAGAGGCGCTCTCTGCGCTAGTCTATGATGTTAAATGTCACTACGAAGAAGTATATTACATCAGTTAGCAAAACAATGCACAGTAATCTGAAAGAGTCTCCAGTGGCGGGCCCACGCACACACGAGGAAACAACCAACGGATTCCCATTGAAAGCTGACAGATGACATGGATGTTCAGAGTCACTGTAGACATTATTTCAGCATTTATTAAAAGCCACTACATAATGACCACGCATCAAACAGTTGCGCGGAGTAACTGTTCCCTAAGGACTTGATCAATGATCAAGGTCATTACGCAGTATCCTAACCAACGCAGGGGAAAGACCGACCCTGCCATATTCCATCACAATTTCCGTGTTGCATGTAAGGCGAGCGCTCAACCAACTGCCTAGCCTAGCGCGTGGCAATGTGACCCGCTTGGCTTGCGCCGAATAAGGAGGCTCTACGAGTCGACGGCTGCTTAATTGATAATATAGATCGAGAGGAAGGAGACCACTTTCAGTCGGCAACCACAGGATGAACATGAACGCCAGGGAGTCTGTTGTGCTTGACCGACCAATTCCTTTGTGACTGTCGATCATCGATGTCTTTAAAGAATACCTTTTGAGTCATATGCATTGGACAGCATGCAGCGTTGATTGCATCGACATTATTGCATCAGGCCATAGACTTTACGGAGCTGTGCATTTGGACAGAGAATGGAACTCGATATCGGCAACAGCAACCATGTACCGTTACTATGGCACAGTCAACCGTGGATGTAATTGCTTGTTGTCTTTACGTGTCTGCGTGTGACTGCCAATGGAGACCGTTCCCAGCTACACGAGCAGCATTCGCTTACAGACGAAGCATTCGCTTACAGACGAACGTTGCTCGTGTTCAATTACAGTTGTTCTAGTCTAGATCTTTAGCCCCAGTTAGGCTAATGGAAAGTCTTTTAACGCCTCTATTATATAGAGGCACTATAAATATGCACAGATGTACGTACATCACAGACATAGCCTACTAGGATCCAAAGTTACATCCGTCATAAAGGACAATTTTCGGATATCAGAAACAGTGACTACATTGGTTGCCCAGGCGTGGCGAATATCCAAATTTTCAAAAACCAAAAACCAAAGCATATATAGCTAATCTACAGGCTACAGCTGATACTCGCTGTTTTAAATAAAACAAATTTTTTTTGAAACTCCTTCAGAATTTAACAGCTGATCAGAAAGCTATTAAACATGAGCCTACACTGCCTGGCAGTAGAACACGATTTGAGCAACAACGGGAAATTTAAATCTCGTCATCGTACGACGAAACTCTAAGCTCTTATCTTCTCTGGTCCTGCAATCAATCAATCAATCAATCAATCAATCGATCGATCGATCGAACCTTGTTGGTTCCATTCCTCGCTGTGGTAGCGTATCCTCCTACATGCATCATACTCTACACTGGTTTCCCCTCCGGCAGCGTCAGTCCTCATATCGGCTCTGCTCTCTCGTCTGGCAAAGCGTCTTGGGTTCAGCTCCTCGCTACTTGTGCACCATCTTCACTCTCTCTGTCTTCTATTAATCTATCGCTCAATCCTCCGTTCCTCTTCTAAAGCGACTTCTTCAAGATATGCTGCACTGCTACTATGGGAGCGCCGAGCATTCTCTGTTGTTGGTCCTACAGCGTGGAATGTCTTGCCTTCTTTCCTTCGGCCTATCTCCTCGCATTCACTCGGCTTCCTTCTACGCCCAATTGAAGACTTTTCTGTATGATCAGGCCTGGCTTGATCAGCGCCTCTGCGTAGAGCCCTTGAAGAGGGCTATATAACGGATTGATTGATTGATCTCGTAATCCTTTTATCTTGCTACTTCTACTGCTATCAATCTATCTATGGTCTATCTATCATATCTATCTATCTATCTATCTATCTATCTATCTATCTATCTATCTATCTATCTATCTATCTATCTATCTATCTATCTATCTATCTATCTATCTATCTATCTATCTATCTATCTATCTATCTATAAATCTATCTATCTATCTATCTGCCTATCTATTTTATCTATCTATCTATCTATCTATCGCTATCTATCTATCTATCTATCTATCTATCGATCGCATCGATCTATCCATCCATCCATCCATCGGGGAGGAGGGACGGAGCGTCCACGCTCGTCCACGCTCGGCCAAGGTACTAGCTGGCAAGGTCGGTCGGTCAGTCTGTCTGTCTGTCTGTCGGTCCGTCCGTCCGTCAGTCAGTCAATCAATCAATCAATCAATAAGTCAGTCAGTCAATCAATCAATCAATCAATCAATCAATCAATCAATATAACTTGATAAAGCGCCCATTCAAGATGGCTGCATAGCTCCAATGGGAGGCCGTTCCAAATGGTCGGGTGACCTATGCACGACAGAGAAAGCCCGGTAGGCCTATTGCATGGTGGAATTGCGTGCGAAGGGGACAAGGGTCGCTCGCCATGGACCAACAACAGTGTACGATCAGTGTACTCAGCGTTTACAGTGGCGTGGGAACGGAGGGCGTTCCCTGATGTGCTCTCGTAATCCTTTGCTTGCGTTCCCACTGCTCACCATGCGATGGAACCCTGATAACACATGCGTTCCAATGAAACTCCTCTTCGGAGTTCCCACGGCTCACCCAAACCGCTTTATCCACTGAGTGTAGTCGTTATAACTTAGTTCGCTAGGAGTGCATCAATCTTGAGACAAATTTCTGCCCTGGCTGTTTTTAATCCCCCTCGTATAACACGCTAACTGTGCCCTAAACTATCGCGAATCTCATTCCAATAAACGTCTAGGTAAAACAATAGCCTATAATTATAGTCTGAGTATCTTCCACTGCCAGCGTTTTAAGTGCGGAAGTGCAACACAGCTATGTGCGTCAGTCATTTTGTTACCCGTAATGTCAATAAGCTCGTATGTACATAAACCGTTAACTAAAACTGTGAATCGAATGATTGTGTCCACAAATCGACGCCATCGTCCCCAGCAACACTTCCGAGAGACTCAAACACGATGCCGAACAAAAACTACCTCTGTGTGTCAAACGCTTCTCCCCTTTCATGTTCGTCGGAAGTTAGCAGTGTCGAATAATCAAGAAACGTTCTGTGCTTCGAATGCGTCAGTCAACATTCTGTGTAATGCAATGCAGCTCACTATAGAAACGTTGTTTGAATTTCACATAAGCTGAAGCAACAGCTAGTTTTCGTAGGCCTATAGATATAAGCATACTATATTAGGCGTAACAATTGTACGTAAAAGGATATAAGGATATGGCGTGGCACCGCTTCAAGCTATCAGCGATGGTGAAGGATCTCACCCGATCAATTCATAAAAATTGTACAAGGTCGAGGACGTACTATCGTTAAAAAACGTAAGCTAGAAATTTACATTTAAGAGCAGAGTCCAGAAACTACAGCAGCGTGTAAGACTGCAATCACCACAAATACTTTTGAGGCGATGTTTTTAATAATATTAAAAAGGTATGAAGGTATTTTGGGACATATTATGTCCCAAAATACCTTCAAGTCCCAAAAATTCACCGATAAACCGGATACAGTCTGCAACTATTTATCAGTGACGGATCGACCACTGTGCTCTTGCGCCATGATACATAGCCCCTCTGGTTTAAGCGACTTATTTATTTAGCAGTCTAGCAGACTAGCAGACGACCGCGTATAGGCGCAAATGCATGCACACAGTACCGTATAATAAGTGACATAGTTCAGTTGGTCGTTGATATTGACGACTTTAAAGTTTTGACGTATTATAAGTTCATTTTCGAATAATGTTTTTCAGAAAGAATTCTGATGAAAAACATTATTCGAAAATGAACTTAAATACGTCAAAAACTTTAAACGTCAATATCCTGACAGAAATAGAATCCAAGACGGAAAAAAGATAAAGAAAACTGATGAAAACACTACACGAAAATGAACTGAAATGCATCAAAAACTTTAAAGACGCCAACGGCCTTTGTTGCTAAAAGATGTCATTAAACATTGGATAAATAAATAATTGGTCGTTGCCATCATGCCATGTTCTTTGGGCCCTATACTTTGTGATACAAGCTGCTATAAAAAACGTCGTTTAGTAACATATTATATAACCCTCCCCCATTAAAACTTTACTGAATAAGCAAGATAGTTCAGTTTCAGTTTTCCATGGCAGACACGCATCAAATTTTCTTCAAGGATAAAATTCAGCTGACTTTCCCAAACGTTGAATCTATTTTGCGGCCAATTAGCCTAATGGTAGGCCCTAATAAATACACTAGGCCCTATATCAGGCATGAAAGGTCATTTTTCCCAGTTGAACAGGATCGAGAATGACCTTCGAACTACCGTACGCTAGATCAAGAAAAGATATTGATATAGGCCATATAGTAACTGACTTTTCAATATTATGTAAATCACGACGACAAAGTTTTAAAAGTTATGAGTTTACACAATACAGCTATATACCAAACAGGCATGATAAATGCCGTGAAATTGCGTGAATTCTATATTACACGCAGTGTTATAAATACATGATTCCTGCTGTAAAACGAATTAATAAAATAACGTAACATTTTCGTGTTTTCATTTTAAAGGTCATTTTGAGTTGTACCTACATTATCAGTTAGTTTGCTAGCCAAAAAGTACAAGCCTTTTATGTTAATTATCTCACCTAAAATAACAATTTATCGAAATTATGGTCAACACGGTGACATACGGCCAGCTCATGTGTTCACTGTATTTTTTAAATGTTATGGCGAGGCCTCTAAAAGGCTAAAAGGTTAATGGATTAGGGCCTCGCAAAGTCTAAATCCGGCACCGGGGAAGGCTGGAGAGAGAGAGAGAGAGAGAGAGAGAGAGAGACAGACAGACAGATGCAGACACAGACAGACAGACAGACAGACAGAGACACACACAGACAGACAGAGACACACACAGACAGACAGACAGAAAGAGACAGAGACAGAGACAGAGCCAGCCTGCGTGCAGGTGTCATTGGAGTTATTTTCGTAACCAATCGGCGCCGACTGAAGTAATCGAACGGCGTCGAAGCAATCATCATTAGATGAGATCTTAAAGGGCGAATAGAATCCTCGGACAGACGGACGGACGGAGGGAAGGAGAAGGAGGTCTACATCTGATGACGGATGGACGGAGGAATGGTTCAATGGACGGATGGAAGGATGGACGGATGGTAAATTCGATGAACGGACGGACGAATGGACGACGGATGGACGGACGGATGGATGGAAGGATGGACGGACGGACGGATTAGCTTTACGTACAAAGGCCTAAATACAAGAATCTAATTAAGACCTCTGTGGCTCATTACTGACCATTACCAAGAGTTTGACAGCCATAAAAAGAGATTATAGGAAGAGAGAAAGAGCGAGAGAAACACAGACAGACAGACAGACAAAGAGAGACAGAGACAGCGAGAAAGACTCCGTACGTTTTAAGGACCCTCAGTTAGGCCTTCGGTGTATTTTCGAGTGGGTCGAATTAACGACTCCAACAACTACACACGCGGTGTGCGTGCGAGAGAGAATATTGATTGGAGGAGGTCATTGCTTTAGCAGATTAGCCGACATTTGTGCGGCGGTGGTCGGAGCGTGCAGCAAAGGCCCGTATATCGTCTGAGGAAGCCAGCGCCGACCGAGCATAAATAGACTTGAGACGCCAACGGACAACAGTGATCGGATTTCACGTCTTTGAAGTCGGCTGCGCTGCTTTCTCTCTGTCTCTCTGTCTTTCTATTATAGGCTCACACAAACGCAAGCACGACTAAAGAACACGAAGGCGATTAATTATGGCATGCCATTCTTGGAGCTATTCCAGCGAACACGGTAGGGTCGTCGTAGACGTAATGTTAGGCCTACTCTCTAAACTTGTAATGTAATGTAATCTGCAGTAATCGTGTAATCTGTAATTATCTAAGTTGCGTGTCCCGAAGTTCTGCGGCTAAAGACAGTTTCGTTTGCAGCAATTTTATACTTATAAGTAGACAAGTGTTTGGCCATCATTCGCCCAGAGAATTTATATAGCTCCTCTTCTAGATAGAGGCTCTCTGCGCTATCCTGTTATGATGTTAAGTGTCATTACGAACGAAAATAATACACCAGTTAGCAAAACAACAACCATGCAGTGGCGGGCCCACGCACACACGTGGAACCGACCATCGCATTCCCGTCGAAAGCTGACAGATGGCATGGAGGTTCAGAGTCTCTGAGCCTTCCACTTGGCACTCAAACTGGTCGGCGGGCTCTCCGGTCTGCCTCGCGAAATGACTTGATGATACCTTCGTCTCGAACCACCACCTGTGCTCGTCGGGACTTCTCGATTGCCGCGCCACGGATCTGGAACGCTCTTCCGCCGTCTGTGCGTGCTGCACTCGGCTACATTGTTTTCTCTAAACTCTTAAAGACGCACTTTTTCAGCTGTTTGATGGCCACGTGTTGAGCGCTTCTGAGAGACTCTTAAGTGGCGCTTTATAAATGTTTTGTTACATTACATTACATTACATTACAAGTTGCGTCGATAGAGTAAAGCAACCACAGGTGACAGCGTTCGTGCACACGATGACGCTGCTGACGAGCAGTCCCTCACTGGTAGAAGATGACGTATGTCCGAGTACTACATGTAATTAGTAACTTCTATAGCGCAGGTGTATAATGCACAAGGCATCATCCGATTGCCCACCAAACCGAAATATGCATTTATGAATGCATGTATGTATAATTGTATATGTACGTACGCACAGAGAGTTACATTTATGAGCAATGTATGACGAGGGCCTATATATAGGCCTAATATTGAGTTATTAATAATGCACTGTGATCACAAAACATTAGCCATATTTATTTTGTAATAAGAATACTGAAGATGTGATTTCATCACGAGACCATAGATAACCATTACTTCAAATGCAGACCGCAATAAATGAATGGATGAATAAAATGAATGAATAATATGAGATTGACGTGCAAGACGTCGATAATTGAATCAGAGGAACGGTGTATACGTTCATCAGAGGTTTCATGCAGGAAACTACGTATTACCTCAGTTCTAATGCAATTTCTTTCGGTTGAGTGGAGTTTTACAGCCGAGCGAGTATAACCTAATTAACAGGAATATCTTGCGGCACATCTTACGCCTATAAACCTGTTAATGTCTCTCGTTTTCTCACAGATTATATATGTATATTTAGCCGGCGGCAATGATGCATGTTTAGATAGAAAATTGATAAGCAGACGTAAGAATAGAAGCAGACCAAAAAAAGCACTATTAACAGAGACACAGCCAGGTGTATAGAAGTGTCACGTGCACCCCACGTACATGCAGAGAGTTACATTTATGAGCAATGTAAACAGACAAACTCGACAAAATGGCATAGCTGACTAAAGCATTGAATATACCCACAAAGACTGCACTGTGATCACAAAACATGAGCCGTGTTTATCCCATGTAATCAGAAACAAAATGGAGATGTGATTTCATCACGAGACCATAGATAACCATTACTTCAAATGCAGACCGCATATAAATGAATGGATGAATAAAAATGAATGAATAATATGAGATTGACGTGCAAGACGTCGATAATTGAATCAGAGGAACGGTGTATACGTGTGTCATCAGAGGTCGACAGCATCCTCCACCGTCATCTCCAGACATCTCAGGTCCTCCTGCACAGTTCCTTTCGGTTCTTTCTTGGTCTTCCTCTCCAGCGCGAGCCTTCAGGAGTCCACCTAATCACTTGACTTGCTCTTCTATCGGCACATTCTTACGCCTATCCAATTCAGTCTTTTCTTTCTAATGATGTTCTCTAGCTTATCTTGTCCTGTATATATATATGGTTTTATTTTATGAGTATATATATAATATATGTATAATATTCTATCTGCCACCTGTGATGTGCTGCCTCTAATTTTTTCCTGTTTGCTACCGTCATTGGCCACGTCTCTGCTCCATATAGCAGGGTGCTCAGCACTACGGCCTCATATAACCGGATCTTTATCTTCACGCTACATCCATTACTTTTCCATATCTTCTCCAGTCTCCCGAAGGCTGCATTTGCTTTACCAATACGTACTCTTATCTCCTTGTCGCAGCTGCTATCCGCCGTCAATGTACTGCCAAGGTAGCAAAAATCATCTACCACATCAATTGGCTTATTGTCGATCTTGATCCCATCTGCCTCTTGCCATTTCCCTATCCTCATGATCTTGGTCTTCTCTGGATTTATAGCAAGCCCGACTCTATAGCTGCCTCCTCCTGTACTTTTCCTGTTATTTCCTTTATTCCATCCCAGGTATTTTCCAGCAGAGCGATGTCGTCTGCGAAGTCCAGGTCACTGAGCTTGCTGGCGCCCATCCACTTCAATCCAGAGCTATTGCCTTCCGTTGCTCTTTTCATTACCCAGTCCACCACTATTGCAAAGATCATTGGTGACAGAACACATCCCTGCCGAACTCCAGTCACGATCTGGAACCCTCTAAATACGCCCATGGCTTATCCGCACCATTGTATGGCCGCCATCACTAACGATTTCCACCGTATGTATACTGCAGCCACCATCTCTCGTCAGCTTTGATTTCCCCCGATTCTGGCTTCGCAAACTAAATAGTCAAATTACCTGTCTTTTGCAGACTTAATTTCTATAGCATCAGTATAGATAAGCTGGTGTCCTTGACGCAGCATTTACAGCCAGCCACACAGATTGATATACATCAGCAGATACATCAAGACAGCCAGCCATACAGATAGACAGATATACAGACAGACATGCGCCTTTGAATGGTTTCTAAAATACGCTTTTTAAAGTCCATATACATATAACCTACAGTTATATTTCCCAAGGCGTAGAACACTGATCGAATTCGCGGACTTACAAATTAGCAGCCATTTTCAATACAGACTTGAAAGCATTAATTATTTATGGTCCAGAGAAACCGGACGAGGATTATTGTTGGGAATATAAAGGCCTTTCATTCCACAAGGACACAACCAATGTCAACCATGCATGAAAGGGAGGTGGTGGTGTAAGACACACCGTTTCAACACGAAGCAGAGTATACTCAAGGACAAGCAGTAATTCCCAATCAAGTTTCTCGGTGTACATAGTGCTTGTTTATGCAAAACTTTTGCTATAGTACGCGATCAGACTTTTCTAATCTATGCAGGCAGATGTAGGTGTAGGCTATATAAGCGGACTAATAAACAAACTCGATTTAGGCTTCTGCAGAGACCAATGGATATTAGCAATTTGTTAATTTTCAATTCATTTCCAATTATAATATTATATGATATTGAACGCAGTGTTGGCCCATTGCTGATCCTAACTGAGTTTCTTACGGTTTAAAGTATATATACTGTTAAGACTCCGCGAACAGTGATGGGTATCAGTCATGCTGAGTAAGGCTAAATCAGCAGAATCATAGCAGCATAATGATAGCAGTCTGTAGAGGTATAGAAGGATCAGTTTCACAGCCACGCGAAGAAACCTCGGAGTTATAAGCAGATTCCTCTTGATCAGCGGAAAAGGCTCTTATACATGTACGGTATATAGTTCGCCAAGAAGATCTTTGAAGAAGAGATTCTTGTTTAGAAATGGATATTTCCAGTTTCCAGACGATATTTCTCATCTCATGTGATATTCCTAGTTCTTAGAGGATATTCCTATAGTTCTTAGAGGATATTCCTATAGTTCTTAGAGGATATTCCTAGTTCTTATAGGATAATCCTAGTTCTTAGAGGATATTCCTAGTTCTTAGAGGATATTCCTAGTTCTTATAGGATAATCCTAGTTCTTAGAGGATATTCCTAGTTCTTAGAGGATATTCCTAGTTCTTAGACTATGTTCCTAGTTCTTAGAAGATACTCCAAGCTATTAGAGCATTTTCCATTTCTCACACCGTATTCCTATAATTATAGTTCTCCAATCATTTTCTCTCAGACGAGATCCCCCAGTTCTAAAGAGATTCCCACTTTGCAGATGAATTTCCCACAGCATGTTGGCGCGCACATGCAATACCCCCATGCGTGTCTCCTTGACATATATATTTACCTTTATTTAATGTGCATTCCAAGCTCTGTTAGGCCACAGTCAACGTCATATGCATGTATGTGAGTCGAGTCCATCGATATACGTGGGGGGCGGGGGGTGGTGGGGAGGATGACCCTGAAAGACGTCTACAGATGTTTATATATAAACGCTTGTTCTGCCTTTGGCGAAATTATATGCACCGCGTGACGTCGCCTAGCAACCGTATCTATGGTCAGGTCAGCCGAGTGCAGAAGTCCACATAAGTGACATAATTATTATAGTCTATCGTGTTTCATGCATGTATGTATGTTTGATGTTTCTGGTCTTACTAGGAACCTGAATAGGGTGATAGGGCGTGAGTTTTGGGACATAGAAACTAGATTCGAGCAAACGTATATATAGACCTCATAATAATAGTCAACAATACGCATTATATGTATTCATATAAGTATACATATGCATACGTCAATACGTGCAAACATACACACGTATATACGCACGCTGACGTCTCTTATAAGTAGGTCACTATTCTTGCGTTTTTATGTTTTCTTAGCATATAGAACAGCGTCCTTTCAAAGTTTGCTTATTATTGTCAGAGGCGTCTATTCAAAAGCTGCCTGTCACAATCACAAAGAACAAATAGCACTGAACAATAGCGCAGGAAAAACTTCTTCTCTTTCCGATTGACAATTGTCTTGTCCAACGAAACAAAACGCGTGCACCTTGACTGTAATTCAGGAGCAGATATATAAATCACCTGTAGCCAAAGTACATTAATTTTGAAGTGTTTTTATCTTAAGTATTAATCAACGCTATATCAAGTGTTTATTACACGTATTCACACAAACATACACACTCAAACACACACACGCATGTATATACACGCGCGCATACAAACACATGCATGCTCACACAAACAAAAACGCACACATAGCCTGCATGCATATACACACATATGTAAATATATATGTATCTATATTATAATCCAAAGTCTGATTATTCTGTCCTTCCGTATGTTTGTCTGTCCGGCTAAAGGCTCCGAAACGGAACGCTTTAGCGATTTGACAAAACATTATTACGCCGCGTCTAGGTCAACGCGACTATTTTCAGCTCGCAATTTTATTTAAACGCCGATATATGGCCATTTTAAATTTCCAACTTTTTCGACGAGACTATTTCAATACCGGCCACAGTATGGCCATTTGTCCACGTCACGAAGGCTTAAATTAATATGCAATCTTACGTCACGCGCGCATCTAGGTCAACGCTCTGATTCGCAACCAATCACGATGACCGTTGATTTCAAAATAATCAGAAGTGGTCACGCCCACGGCTAAATTTATAGGTCATCGGACTTAAAAATTCGCCAATGCAACACTTTAGGGATACGAAATTTTTAACGAACGTTTTCACTTGAGTTTCTATAGATCTCAACACAACTTTATTTCAACCCAAAATTTACTTGAAATTCCGATATTTGGACATTTTAAGTTTCGATGTGGTCATAGTCTGTTTCAATGCCATTGACATCTAGCTATGCAGGAGTATATATCGCGTAGAGTTACAATTAAACAATTTCAAGCCAGCGCGTAAATTCGCCAGAAGGATACACGAAAAATGTGCACATAGTTAAATTCAAATTCACGGGCGCCGACGAAGATGTCGTTAAATTCAAATACACGGGCGCTGAAGAAAACCCGGGCGAACGGCGGGTAAAAACTGCTAGTAACATATATATAATAAATAAAATGGATAGTGTTGATTCATAAAATGGAAAGGAAATTTATTATAGCATGATTAAAATAACGTTGGTTGAATTGTGCAACCCCTAAAATTGGTCCAACTTCGTTCAAATTTCCAGTAAGCTTATGCTGGTTTTTCAATAGATGGACTGTTAATGAAGAGAGAGAGAGAGATGACTGAAATGATAAACCTGACCTTTCAAAAATTTGTTGGACCACCCTAATGTATATGTATAA
>JACEVL010000259.1:260000-367500 GCA_020284085.1 Aporrectodea caliginosa | reverse complement strand
ATGTTGTTGAGTGTTTGTGTGTATGTATGTGTTTGTGTATCCGCGAGTATGACATTCTCTAACGAATGTCTTACATTCATCAATTATGTCGATGTATTACAAAACGCAACTCAATTCGTATCACTTCAGACACGGATCTATTCAAAAGTCTCCACTGGTTCGTTTTTCGACAAAATCCGATTACGGTCTACTTCGAACTTTTTCAGACTTTTTATGTGAGAAAAAAAGATATCACTACGCCGCTACCGTCTTTGCGCCCGCTGTAAATATACGGTCGTTCTTTATTGTATTGGGCAAAAGACGACATCGTGAGATAACAGAAGCCGCTGGGGATATGGGTGTCATCAAATTTGGTATAATTTTCAGCATCTGTTCAGTAAAGGATTTATTGAGAAAGCACTTGAAATCAGCGTATATGGCAAAAGGGATGGGCATTGGGTTTTGAATATTTGACAATGACAAAGTGTTACGGTTGGGTGAAGGGTATCTAACATTTTGAACGCCGTGTGTGCCGCATTTGTTTATGTGGTGATGCAAACCCGTTTGCAGCGTGAAGCAGTAGAGGCTGTAGGAGGAGGGAAAGGTTTCAATCGCACAAATATTTCGACCGCATAAAAGACGGGAAAGGTTTCGAATTAGAATGCAATGTCGTCTTACACCTTCGCTCAACATTAACAAATTGACCGTAAGTTTACGATTGCGATGCGAGGATACGTGTAAAGGTTTTGTCGTTTTCGTCGGAATTGGTTCTTATAACATTTATTGAAAAATCGGGATTGTTCGTGTCGAATAATGGAATTTGACCAATTTGATAGGTAAGGTTAGACCTTCTACATTTAAGACTTCCAAATATGGTGTTTTTTGTGAATCGTTGAGCACCTTTCTTTTGGGGGTGACAGATGCCAGTGCACAATATGTGAAACAATTATGATCGTCAGTCTTAATATCTACATTGATTTTAAGTGCGAGCCATTTTGGGGTAGGAATATTACTCGACCCTCTGATTGCATCGTATTCCACCGTGTGTAATGTGGCATTACCAATTGGATCGATGGACCATCCGGATCCGTCATTGGTAAATGTGTCAACTAGAGTTTCGATTCGACTTGTGGTTACTTCGACATGTTGGCGAGTCTCGGTTTGGTTCAGCAGGATGACCTACTCCGACTTGAGGTAGGCCGTGGGTATCTTCACGATGACGACCGAATTTTAGAGTCCGAGTTAAACATCTAGACAGATGTACCATTTAAAGGAGCTAAAAATACAATACCGTACAGATTAGTACGGTTTAGTATAAAATAAATGCAAAAGGTGATATGAACCCTATGTATTCGAGTATTTTGTAGATACAGAAAATTATTATCGACATATTTAGACAATTTCTAGAAGTATGAAGTAAAAAATACCAATCTAAACAGATTATGTTATGCAGATATTATAAAGAGTTTTAAGTTTAGACTTCTTCATTCATGCACCACATTGGAACATCGCATGTACACCGATTTGATACAAAATTGGATTACATAAATTAATATTTTAAATGTGCCGAAACCGTTTTCTGCTAATCGTTGCTCCAAACTGCTGGTAACTGTGTCCTCCACGTCTCATATGAGAGTCCGTTCGTCGAAAGAATTGGGTCTGTCGAGAGAGGTTCTTCTCCGAAGACGTTTCAGACTGATGCACACACTTGCAGAGAAGTTGGTTTTCTATCAAACATGCTGCACCAGCCTTTATAGTCTTCGAAGAACGGAGCCTGTTGTCTTAGCCCACATCTGAACAGATCCGCCGCCTTATTCATACTTCGCATAGGCCCTCGCCGTCTTGTTTCGTCTTCTTGTAGTCCGAACAGAAACAACAGTAGCTGTCCGTGTCTGAAGCGAAAAGAAATGAGCTGCGTTATTATACATCGACGTAATTGACGAAATGTAAGAAATTCTTTAGAGAATGTAATACGCGCGCACACACAAGCACATACATACACAGTCAACAACAAACAAACATGTACACATATCTCAATACCTACAAACATCTAAACTCCTACGCAGACTAAATGAAATGATGTTTTCATTTAAAAATCAAATAACTATCCTAATTATGTAAATGAGAATCTTAAACGGTTTCTTTCTTAAGCTGATTTTCAACAGATGTTGACGGTTCAGAATCGTCGATCTTTCTATTCCTATTAAACATGAAATAGAAATGTAACATACCTGGATAAGATATGTCACAAACTGTAGAAAATTAACGTTACAATTTTTACAGTGTAGATAAATGCGTAACTGATAAAATTGTAATACCTACGAGATTGGTCTGGAACATCTAGGCTACGCATTTGACGTGTTCGATGACTTGCATTTCCGAAGCATCATTGGCATCCATTTCCATTGCTGTTATCGTTTTCGGCGTAGTAGAGAGAATGTGTTAGTAAATGCGAGTTAATGCGGGTTTTTATATGTGTGCATTCGCGTACAATGCATGTAGACCGCACAAAGACCCCAAACATGTTCTAACGCAGTGCTTCCCAAACTTTTCATTGTCACGGACCAGCAGGAATTAACATTTCAGTGTCACCGACCGGTGCCCAATATTTAATTACCGTATTTCTCTTTTTGGTCACCTAGAATGAATTCCTCAAAAATTTATTAAAATTGATTTAAATGCATGTGTAGCCAATTATATTACTCTATTGCCCTTTAAATGCTAGCCTAATAAGTGTTTTTGTCATGACTGTTAAAAATATAATAGCCATTTCTTGATCCGGAGACAATTTGACCAGTTTCTAGACTCACTCTGCGCACCAACAACTGATGGCTCGCGGACCGGCACCGGGCCGCGGACCACCACTTTAGGAAGCACTGTTCTAACGTGTTTGAATTGAGCAGTAAAAGCAGCTGGAGAATAATACCCCGTGAATTCAACAATACAATGCTAATGCGTGGAGAACAAGTATGGGCACGTTCTGCTGCGCAAAGGACTTTCCTGGTAACTGCAACGAAATATCACCAGAGCGCGACTCCTACGTCATTTTGTTCGAACGATGTTGTTGATGGCAACATCTGGAAGTATGTATAAACAGATTGTTAGATGTGCAGTAGATTGGCTTTAGATCTGCTCTGGTAGTGCGATAATTCAATGTATTTGCGAATAAAGTTTATAATATAGATCTAGCGGACTACCATCTGACAACTCTTGTAGCCTACCATCTGACAACTCTTGTAGCCTGGACGCGTTGTCCATCAAGTATTTAGATATAATGCTATTTTATGTGTTTTGACCTACAGACAGACCGACGGATAGAGATAAATGTTGACAGGCAGTCGCTGACGGAGAGAGAGACAGACAGACGGAGAAGAGCCAGAAGGAGACGGAGTGCCAGACAGACTGACGGACAGATAGACAGAGGTAGGCGAGGGAAGGACAGACAGGTAGACGGATAGAGACGGAGACGGGTAGACAGACCCATGTGATGAGACGTATAGACAGACAGATGGAGAGACAAACAGACGGAGTGACAGACAGACAGACGGAGCCAGACGGAGACAGACGGAGCCAGACGGAGACGGACAGGCAGACAGACGGACAGATAGACAGATGTAGGTGGGAATGGGCAGACAGGTAGACGGATAGAGACGGAGACGGGTAGACAGACCCATGTGATGAGACGTATAGACAGACAGACGGACAGATGGAGAGACAAAAAGACGGAGAGCCAATCAGACAGATGGACAGATGTATCCGGGGACGGATAGCCATTGACGCGTGTGACGTGTAAACAGACCAGAATTCTCGAAAAGTACGAAGAAATTCGTAAGTGAGCATATGTATTTATCTGCGGTTTATTACATATTTTTTTTACATATTTTATCCGAATATGTAGAGACAGACAGATGGATAGATAGACAGACAGACAGACAGACAGACAGACAGAGGCAGACGGATACGAACAGGCAGAGACGCGTGTGATGAGATAGACAGACAGACAGATAGACAGACAGACGGACAAACGGACAGACAGATGGAGAGACAGAGGTAGACAGACAGACAGACGGACAGACGGACAGACGGACAGACAGATGGAGAGACAGATGGCTATTCAGAGATGCGTGTGATGAGACGTAGATACAGGTAGCAGATGGACAGACAGATGCAGGTCATCCGTCAAAATGGGAATCATGAAGCCTGCAGGATATCAGTTTGCAGGCATCTTGTAAAGTAGATTTTCAGTCTGCCGGTCGCATGCCGTGTATGGGGACGTTCGTGTGGACGAGCATTAGAATCATAGTTATAAAAAACGTTTTTTTCGTTTTTTATTTTTTTCCCAAAAATTTATTTTTTTTATTTTTTTTATTTCTCGTTTCGTTTTATTCCGTTTTTTATATTTTTATGTAAATTTATTTATTTATTAACTGTCTGTTACTATTTGTTTAATTTAATTTTTGCCTGATATCCCTTACGTTGTCTCCGTCCTTTCAAGATTCATCTAATTTACGTCACTATTTAGTGTCATCAGTTGAAATAAACAGCACTGTAGCCTACAGGAAATAAAATTTATAAAAGTTATTTGAATTTCTAAGTCATCCAAAATGCGAAATGCTGTTTTTGTACACAGTA
Organism: Aporrectodea caliginosa; assembly: GCA_020284085.1. Classification (NCBI taxonomy): domain Eukaryota; kingdom Metazoa; phylum Annelida; class Clitellata; order Crassiclitellata; family Lumbricidae; genus Aporrectodea; species Aporrectodea caliginosa. Next base: position 362,889 of record JACEVL010000259.1, on the reverse strand, counting down.
ATCTCTGATTGACTGATAAACTGACGGATATTACTCCATAGAAAGTTCTTATGTAAGTCAGAATTGTAAGCAGACCTACAATTTTTAATAAAATACACTCTATACTTAGGCCTACAAAGTTTAGTTCTTAATTGCTTATGTCAGCATGGATTTATGTGGACTTACCATCACTTAGGCCTATGTACCTTCAATTTAAATTTGAAAAGATTTCAATATTTTTAATTTCTGAATTTCTTTTTAAACCAAACTTATGAAAAAGAAAATAATTATTGTAGATTACTGTTACTTGGTGTTTACTAGTAAAGTTATGTTTTTTCACTGATTAAAATTAAATTGTGTAAACAAGGTTTTAATTTTAAAATGCAGTAAAAAATGTAGCAAAGTCAAATTATTTTTTTCCGCTTTTTTCTCGTTTTTTCCGTTTTTTATTTTTTTCAATAAAACGACGTTTTTCCGTTTTTTATTTTCATTTTATCGTTTTTAACAACTAAACTTATGATTAGAATCAAACAGATATTTATTGTTGATATTGGAATTAATTGAATGTATACAAAGGTTTACGGTTATAAATTTGAGTCTACGAGTTTGATGGGTCGCGCGTTTCAGAGACAATAGATCTGGTACAATATGTTGCACCTGTAGCGGTGATTGGATAGGAGTGAGTAAGAATTTGGATATATACATATTGTGGGTTTTGGATTGTTTTGGATGAGCGTCATTGGAATGCACGGAGGCGGCGTACGTGGTGATCACTGATACGTGAAGACCAGTCCGCGTGTTTGGTGATGCGTGAAGCGGGGCACCAGCTTCAACGTGTAAAGTAGGACACCAGTCTACAGGCGATATGCAAAGTAGGGTACCTGCGTTGGTCACGTGGTCTCTGACGCCACGACTGCGCTAGATTCAATGGTCATACCACTACTCGAGGATATAACTTTTACCCTAAGAATACCTTCATGTTTCTGATGAACTTATAATATGAACGAACATATACAAGGCTGTTACCTTCACCTGTATGCCTCTGAGGAGCTTATATAAGTAAGGTTACGCTGTTACCTTATTACCATTGCCTCTTCTGCCGCATCGTGGTCGCTCGGCTGACCGTTGAACATCTCTGTGCAACATCTCTGACATGACATGGCGGTAAATAGGCTTTCGAATGGCGCTTCAAAAATTTTGAGTTTACGATTACGATTACCTTTATGTTTCCGATGAACTGTGGTGACCTTTCTGCTGCTGATGAGTTTGCGGACGCATGTTGGTAAGTGCGATGCCTTTGCTTTTTCTGTGTGCACAGGCTATCTCTATTCGTGGCTGGAGGGAGGCCCGTATCGGCACAAGTACCAGCTGGAACAGTTCCACTTCCACTGGGGTCGAAACAGCCGTCAAGGCTCGGAGCATCTTCTAGATGGAAAGTCATTTTCCAGCGAGGTATTTACAATACAACACGATACAATACAGTACACGTTTATTGAAACTCAAAAGCTGACACAGACGCAACTTCTACAAATTACATGGTTCGGACTTCTATAGGGACAGCATAAGCAATGTCATGCAGTAGGCGTTCTTATATAGAATGCGGGATAATTAATTAATTATGTAATTACGGTCGTCTTTTTCTGGTAAGGTAAAGTTATGCGTTCTCGTTCGGAGGTTATGTCCACTATTGCGGGGTGGAGGGAGTAAATTTCGGAGTACATGGTAAGGTTAAATTTTACTGGTTTCACTGGCACATCTGTCCAACTTACCTTAAGATTCGTGCAACGCCCTTGAAATGCTCTATAACATACATGTATACCATACATGCATGTATACGTAGCTATTCTATACATGCCCGAATTCAGTTCAAAGTTCTTGTACTAGTCCTTAAGTCGAAATTGGGCATTGCTCCTAAATATCTTAGGGATCACATTCGCTCCCCCTTTCTTCAGTTTCTCATCAACTTCTCCGCTCCTTGGTCAGGCATACTCTTTTTGTTCCTCGAGTTAGGACCACTGTGGACCAAACTAGGTCTTTTGCCACTATTGGGCCCTCCCTATGGAATGACCTTCCCTCCTCTCTACGTGTTACCATTCTTTCTGGTTCTCTTCCTACTGTCTTCTCCCTCCTCAAAACCTTCTTCTTCTCTAGGAGTTTTCGCACTGGGAGCGCTACTGAATGGCCACTGCTGTGAGTGGCGCTATGAAAATTAATAAATACAATACAATAAAATATGAGTGTTTACCTTACCCTAGTTGCTTACTTATTTACTTACTTTTACTTAATATCGTTTATTTAACGACGATGATAGGCGTGCTTAGTTACTTACTTATTTACTTACTTGCTGCAGCAAGCTAAAATAAGAAGCCCAGCACCGAGAGGAGTGGACCGAGTGGCGTCATCGACCGTTTGAACCTGCAGCCTTACGTACGGCATGCAAGCATGAGAACCCGATGAAGACTTACTTACATACTGCTAATTAGGATAATTAAAACCCATTACCCGTCCGTCTGAAGCCTTTACTTTGGAAGTTGACGAGTTTCCTTGAACAGTCATCAGCGTATTTATGGAGAAGTGTGATGAACACAGCCCCAAATGATTGCACTAATTTCTCAACGCGCGAGCACCAGGTGTTCCATCAACCGACCTACTCAGCCACACTGATTAAACGACGCAGTGCAAATTAATCCATATATATACCTATATATATTATATATATACATTTATATACTTGTAATACCCATATATATTATAAATGTATATATATATATACATATATACATTTATACACACATTTATACATATATACATATAATATTATACATAGATATGTATATATGTATGTGCATACATTATATGTATATATATATATATATATATATATATATATATGTATATACGTGACTAAGGAGCTGTTTTCTTTGATATGTAAAGGAAGTAATCATTTAAAGGGAAACAGAGTAATAAAATGGCTTCTCGTTCTCTCAGCGTTAAGGTAAATTCTAACCTCAGACCTGCGCTTAATTAATCAAAAAACGTTGGTCTTGGTTCTATATAACACCTATAAACCTATATATGCATATATGCATAGCATGGTACTTTGCAGCTCTTTGCTCTGCTAGTTCTTGCGCACCTGATTTTATATAGCGCCGGTAGATAAGCCGGTTTCCTGCACAGACTTATATATATATGGTCCTAAGGAATATTTAGGGAGCTTATAGTACATTCCGTAGCATCATATAGCACACTATTTCCAAACTACCACGCGTGTTAAACCTATAATGCATATTATATATAATTATATATACTATAGAGGTGCATGGGCAACGATTAAAAATTTTAATCGAAATTAATCGCACCATTAAAATTGTTAATAACGCGATTAGTTTTTAATCGCATGTCACAATAGATAACAAGAACAACTATACTCTACCGACTCTGAGTAGTTACGTTGAATATATGCGCTATATAAGTGCTTGCAGTCAATAAACAGAAAGCAAAAATGTTTTTGCTTCTTGTTTTTACTTTTTAGTTTTTACTTTAAAGTTTAAAGTTTAAACTTAAAGATTTACTTTGTAATAGCGGTTTTATCAAGAATTGTTTTAGCGTATGTATTAAAAGTAATTGGGCGCATTGACAATAGCGTTAACTGCGTTAAAACATTTAATCGCGTTAATTAATTAAGGCATTAATCGCGTTAATAACGCGTTAAATGCCCAGTCCTAATATATACATATGCGAATACTTACTTATTGATCTGAATTGAGGCCTGCTTTTGGTGCGTTATCGGCTGATGCTTTGTGCCTTAGATCCTGGCACGATAGAACTCACTAACTAATAATAATAATTATGTGTAATTTATGTATGCATGTTAGCTTCATTGCTTCGTGTTGTGGGCGTTATAATACAGCGGCATGCATAATTAATTATACTATAGCATGCATGCTCGTAGAGACGTTTACGCATACCAACAGATTAAGAGCGATACATTGGAAAAACGAGAATGACAGGTACTGAGAGAGGCATGCATACATAGTATTACATACAAACGGAGAGAGGGAAGCGTACAGAGGGACAATGACTTAGGCAGAGATAAATAAAGGCGCATAAATACATTCTAAATAAAAGACTCACTAACACAGGCGACTATACTTCCCAAGATGTTTTCAAGCCCTCTGTTGTCCGATTACGTAAGAGACAGCTCCTTCCCTCCATTCCCTATATGCAGCCTATACGTTTCAATAACTCTCTTTCCCTACGCCTCTTCTTGTTACCCCTCCCCCTATCACCGACGCTGGTTCCCTGTTTCCCATTCACTTGTTTGCGCTGGAGTTCGTCCGACGCGATCCAAATTGAGCGCACTTGAGACATTTCGGATTCAGCTGAGGCTGAGGCTGTTTGCGCAACACACGCCTGAAATAGCCTTGGACAAATAAATGAGCACAATAATTCAATGTGGGATACAATGCGCGGATGTCGCCGATGGAACAAGAAAACAAAGCGGCGTGCGCAAACACCCCAGGTTCTCTTTACCCCTTGCTTCGTTACATATAGGTCTCCAAGGCTCAAACACGACTCACTGTTATGAACCTGCTAGCAACGGATCGTAATCTATAATAGAATACACGTGAAATTATTATGACACGTGCCTGGTCATAAATTTCAGAACTGTATGCATGCATATGACAGCGTGAGATAGGGAAACATTGATAGCCGACGCCATGGGGGTTCCAACATTAATTTTTGATGATGATATAATTCTTGGGGTATACGAGAAGTTGTCTATTGTTCAGTGGGATGTGTTTTCAACCCAATGGTTGGGGTGAGGGTTCAAATCCCGCTGTGTCCGAAAATAAGTTTGCTAGATTTCTGGCTCAGATGCACCCTTTGCGAACTGACCTGGAAAATGAGTAATTAGGTTGGGCAACATTAGCCGAACTGATCCATCCATCCATCCATCCATCCGTCCGTCCATCCATCCATCCATCCATGCATCCATGCATCCATGCATCCATGCATCCATCCATCCATCCATCCATCCATCCATCCATCCATCCATCCATCCATCCATCCATCCATCCATCCATCCATCCATCCATCCATCCATCCATCCATCCACCCACCCACCCATCCATCCATCCATCCATCCATCCATCCATCCATCCATCCATCCATCCATCCATCCATCCATATATCCATCCATCCATCCATATATAAATTATACATACATACATAAACGCACACATACATACAAACATACATACACACATACACACAGAGACACATACATGCATCCATGCATACATCCATACACACATTCACGCATAGGTTTATACATAGTTAATGAAGGTCAGGTTGATTTCGGCTATTTATGTTAGTCACGTACGTACAGACTCAATCACTCAGATCTAGACAATCCCTTTGATTTTGTGTCAAGGCAAAATGTATCGCGTCTCAGGCAATTACTGTATTGGACAGGCTTTCTAAACATGTTTTGTGCTTTTTAATAATAATTTGTCTGCAATATTCCAGTCTACATAGTTATGTATATATATATATATATATATATATATATATATATATATATATATATTATACAGGCGACGGCTTATGAAATAAAGTACATGATTATACATATATATATACACAGGCGAAGGCGTAGGTACAAGGTGCAGAGCAGTTGCCTAGTGATCAAAACTGTTTAGAAAATCAACTTGACATTGAATTTGGACCATCCGATGTCGAGGTCTAAAATGCACGATGATCGAGGGAGGGAGGGGGTCAGAGGGATAGAAACAGGTCGCTAATAAGTGGCACGTGTTATTTATTATAGTAGAACTTTATTAAGGTTTTAGGTCTGCAGTCGTATATTATGGTCAGTTTGACAGTTAGGTCCATGTCATTTTTCAAGGGGAGTAACTCATATACGGCGTTCCCAACTGCAATCGTCATCATAATGCTATCGTCGTCGTCTTAGTCGTATTCGTAATCATAATCCTATTAATAATAAGTTTAATAATTATATGAGGACATAAATAATGATCCTACTACTACTTCAACTACTACTAGTAATACCATCACGACTACCACCACCAGTGCCACTACTACTATACTATTGAAATAATAATAATAATAATAATAATAATAATAATAATAATAATAATAATAATAAAATAATAATAATAATAATCATCATCATTATGACGATCATGGTCATATCACTGTTGTGGTCGTCATCATTATCACCACCACCACCACCATCGTCATCATCATTATCATCATCATCATAGTTTGGGGTAGAGTTGGGTCGGGCGTAAGGCGAGCAGGATAGGGCAGGGCAGGGTTGGTTTAAATAGGTCATGTGACGAAGTTGTTTTAAATTGGTCATGTGACGAAGTTGTTTTAAATAGGTCATGTGACGAAGTTGTTTTAAATAGGTCATGTGACGAAGTTGTTTTAAATAGGTCATGTGACGAAGTTGTTTTAAATAGGTCATGTGACGAAGTTGTTTTAAATAGGTCACGTGACTTGGCTGTGTTGTTTGATGTGTTGTTGTTATTGTTGTTGTACAGTTGCACCTCGTCCACTGGAACACGGAACTCTTCACGACATTTGCAGAAGCAGCGAAATCGGCAAATGGACTGGCTGTCCTTGGAGTCTTTCTCCAGGTCTAATCTAATCTAATCTAATCTAATATAATCTAATCTAATATTATCTATCTAATCTAATCTAAGCCAATCCAATGAAATTTAATAATAAACCAAGCCATCCAATCCAAATTAATCTAAACTAAGTTAATAATAGTGTAAGTAAATCTAATCTAATCTAATCTAATCTAATCTAATCTAATCTAATCTAATCTAATCTAATCTAATCTAATCCAGGGTCCAATCAAAAAAGAAGCAGGGGGTCGGAAATGTGGCGGATCCCGGATCTAATATGTGGGGGCAAGGGTTGTTTTTGAGGGGCGCCACGTTCCAGAGTAAAAATGGTAATTAACTTTAAGTGATAGGCTAGTAGGCTAGCCTATATATTTGAAATAATGGCATTATGCGCAATATTAATTTTGTAGTTACTATAACTTAGACAACTAGTATATACTATGATACTGTTTGAAATTGGCGTTCATTTATGATGTTGGATCGCAAGTAATTTGTTATTATTTACAATCTGCTCAAAGTTCTTTCTCCAGTACAATTACCAGATGGCCCGAACCGGCGCCATAATTATAATAGGGCGCCGTACTGCAGTGGCCAACGTAACATGGAAGAGTAAGATACATTTTATAAAGTATCCTACTGAAAGATTAATTAGGTCAGTGATTCCCCACCTCTTTCAGAGCATGGCACCCAGGGGCGGCTAGGGGGCTAAGCCCTCTAACTGCGGCTCAACCCCCCAAAAAAGAGGAAAATTACTGCAAATCACAGGGAGGAGGGGACAAAAACGAAGGTTTTTGGAGCTTTAGCCCCAAAACCTGAAATCCTGACGCCGGCACTGATGGCACCCTTACTAACGGCAGATCAGCGGCACCTTTTACCTTAATTTCAAGTATTTTTCTTCAAGTGAGTTCTTTATTTTACTGATGAAAAACGTTTTTGAATTCAACATGCGGGTTGCGATTCTTTCTACACTACTTTCAGTTTAAAAAAATAATTATAGGCTTATGTTAGTAGCGATAAATTTTAAAACTTTTCACATAAAAAGCTGCATAAATGCTATGGTTCTACCTTTCTGACATCCAACCTTGAGCAGGTTCACGGGGCCCTTTGGTGCCGCGAAACTCAGGTTGGGAAACACTAGCTTATAATTAGTCATTATCACTTGTCAGTTGTCTGAGACAGTTCCAATGCAAGTGATTCGATCAGTGGCGTGGCTAGGTAGGTATTTTGGCACCCGTGGCGAATAACGGTAATTAAGCGCTCACAATACAAATTTCGAATTTTACCGAAACACAGAGTTAGTCAAACGCTATATTGAGTATTATTCGATGATATGAATATGTGGCTCTTACCAGATTCAAAACTTTTCTATCCATGATATATCTACAGTCTTTGAGAACTTCAGCAAAATTAATAGAAGAGCTACTTCACTCTGGCTGATGACACTGCTGTGGCATAATTGGATTCAATACCTTGTTCATCTTAAATTGCTGAGCAATCAGTGCCATTAAAATAACTGCCATTAAACTCCATGGAACTTGTTGCAGCTGACGCTCGTTTCTCCGAGAATTTCTTAAATCTAGCTCCGTTAAGTTTTTGTTGCTTAATTATCGATAAAGACAACTGATGCGCAGACAGTTTTATAAACAACAAATACAAATCAAACTGGAATTTCGAATAGACAACGTACAGACTGATATTCCACGACTTATGACTCAGCGGTTCTGGCCTCAGGGGAAGGTCAGCCGGGCGTCTACCAAGAGCCATTGGTTAGGATTAAGGTTAGGAAGGCTTGAAGCGTGGACTCCGGCTTTTACACCCGGTCTCCTCGCCTGAAGCATACTAATGGAACCTGATCCATTGGGCCTGAAAACTGTACCGGGTATAGAAATCTTGTTGAAAGATAACTTTCGTCTTCCTTAGGCTCCTGAACCAAAAGCAGATGGTGCTTTGATGCGACACACATAATAAATTATATCAAACTGCAGGACAGAGAGACAGAGGAAAAGGAGGAGAGTGGTCGAGTAGACAGAAGAAACATTACTAGCCTACAGTAACTAAAGACAAAGGTGACCATTATATATATATATATATATATATATATATATATATATATATATATATATATATATATATATATATATATATATATCGATGCGTGGGTTTTCAGAGAGAGAGAGAGAGAGAGTAGGAGAGAGGAGGTAGAATCTGGGTCAGGCCGATTGGTCATAATGGAGTCATTTGGTGTAGGACTGTAGGTAATGAAAGTGAGGGGGTCAAGCCGACCCCCTCGGGGGTCGGCCAAAGGCTAGAAGCAAGGGGGTCAATAAGAAGAAGCAAGGGGTCCAACCCCCCTGACCCCCCGGCAAATCGGACCCTGATCTAATCTAATCTAATCTAATCTAATCTAATCTAATCTAATCTAATCTAAGTTAATAATAGTGTAAGTAAATCTAATCTAATCCATTCCAATCCATCTGAAGTCCTTCTGACTTCCATAAGACACACTGGGTCAATCAATGGGTATATAGCTGCTTAACCTCGTTTTAAATATAATATCCAGACAGATCCTGCGTAGTTCCATCGAACATAGATCTCGTATTCTGTATAATTATAATTATAAAACCCGGTTCTTAAACCTTAGGGCTTTTAATTAGGGCTGGTACTGATTAAAATAATTTTAAGGATTAATCTCCTAAATTTAATCGACATTAATCGATTAAATTCGATTAATTTGGTCCATATTACATAAAGCGTGAAAAACTGTTTAGACTGTATACACTGCAAATATCCTTCAATCATTCGACATATTAAAGTTCAAATTGCAGTTGTCAAACTGAGAAATGTAGTCAGTAGTAACTACCTTAGGGGCCGTCCATAAATGACGTCACGCAATTTTTCCCGATTTTTAACCCCCTCCCCCTCGTCACACTTTGTCACAAAAAGGAACAACCCCTCTGAAAATGACGTCACAAACCTCTGAACCTCCCCCTAAAACCAAATTTCCATGGCGAAGCAAAATGCTCCTTCATGGAACAAATATGGAAAGCATGAATTTTTTAAAATCTAACGGTGACCAAATATTGAAATAATTAAAAATATTAATAATGGTGCCCGTATACATTAAAATAATAAAAAAATGATGAAAATTTAATCCTCAAAATTAGTGCTGTTATTATTAAAATTAATTTGTTGTTAATTGTTAAATTTAATAACATAGACCTGGTGTGACGTCACACTTCTCAGACCCCCCACCCCATGTCACACATCGTCACAAATTTCAGACCCCCTCCCCTAGGTGCGTGACGTCATTTATGGACGGCCCCTTATATCTACAAAAATCTTCAATAATTTCGCTATCTTCAACTTTCCCTCAGCATTTACCTTAAATACAAAATGATCGCTTAATTTTCCACTCAAATGTTTCACATTATTACTGTTCGCCATATTGTCTATTCCGGAAATAGGTCGGTTGACGTCATAAAATAAGTAAGAAAATCGAAAATTAATCGAACAAGCCGAAATTAATCGATTAAAATTTTTAACGATTAATCGATTAATTAATCGTTAAAATCCGCAGCCCTACTTTTAATCATAGGACGCATTCATAAACGATAATTATGTGACCGAGTGGTCGGTTTTTACTAGACTAGTGTGCTGGGTCTTTAACGTCTACAATTTCGCGTCTGCTGATTGGAGTCCGTCTAGCGTCTCAGAATGTGTTTCAGTGCGCGCGCACTCTTCTCGCTCCGCAAGTTCACCTTTAAAAACCTTACGTGCGTTACAAGTGCAAGACATGCTACATGCATACATACATACATACATACATACATACATACATACATACATACATACATACATACATACATACATACATACATACATACATACATACATACATACATACATACTGTGGGGGCGCGGTGGCGTAGGGGTATGTTCGGTGCCTTGCAGCTGGAGGGTTGCGGGTTCGAATCCACCTCAAGCCGCCACGTAGGGACCCTGGGCAAGTCCTTCACTAGCAGTTGCTCATGCGCTTCGGCGTGAAACTCCGATTCAGCGTCCGCGCTGTAGTCGGGAGCGCCTCTGAATAGGAATCTTGAAGGGGCGCTATAACAAGTGCTCATACATACATACATACATACATACATACATACGTACACACATACATACGTACACACATACATACACAAGACATTCATACATACATATATATGAATGCACACATACGTGCACATACATATACATTTATGTACATACCTACATGCCGTTCAAATATATCGTTCTAAAGTCTAAAACGTCGTGCTGACATTCTGCATGAACGCAGAGGATCCGCTCTCGACGACGCGTGCTTTGTCATTGGATAGCGGCGCCATATAAATAAATAAACAGGGCGAAATAATGGGGAAGAGAAGAGTTTTGAAGCGTCGATAAAGTTTAAATAATTTACGGTTGTAATCGATACATAAATCGAGATCTGTGCTTGAGTGAAATTGATGACTGTTTGTATCCGTGGAAACAGGTTGGGAAGGAGAACAGATTCCTAAAGAAACTGACGGACCTCTTCCCAAAAATCTCTCACTCCGGTGACGATATACCCATTCCAGGTGGATTCGATCCAGGCTGCCTTCTTCCAGGTATACGTTTCCCTAGTAAATCTATAAGGCGCTGGATTAAGCGAAAACAAATGAGTTCGGTTCATGTGAGGGTTTGTCGACTGTATGTATTGTATATATTCCACGCATGTTTGTCTGTGTGTACTTATGTATACATGCATGAATGTATGCATATGTTAATGCATGTGTATGTATGTACGTGCGTATATGTTGTATATATGTGTGTATGGATGTATTTATGTATATATGTATGCACTGCTTTTAATCTTCTGTTTGTTTATTAAAGAACTTTTCAGCATTAGACAATGCTAATTATGTTATAATTTTAGTTGTTGCTTAATTCACTTCCAATCCTGAACATTATGTTATCAACCTCCACCTAACAGCACTGGTACATAGGTGGCCCTGTTTAGCGGGACTCTGGTCCCTTTAGGTCCTCCTTTTGTATCCCAACTTAGTATTATTTGAATACGATGATTTGTTACTGTACTTTTTGGGAGCAATAAAAACCTATGTTATGTTACGTATGTATGTATGTATATACGTATGTATGTATGCATATGTATACATATGTATGTATGTATGCATAGATACATCTGGCTTTTAAGTCGGTCTAATTATAGAGCAATCTCCGCGCATGACGAACTATAATTAATCCACATAAAAAACGAAGAAGACCAATAGCAAGGGCGGCCATCTTGGCTGCGGCGGCGAACATGCGCAGTAAATTATCCGTGTGTGAACGTCACTCGTTTGTCTTCTAGTACACGAAGTTTCAGCCTGCGTTGGCTTGGTTGTTTGTGTTGGTCGTCATGGCGACAAACGATCCGTTGAATGGATCTGTTTTGGTTGACCGTTTAACAGGCGATCGGTCCAAGTATTTCACGTACAGTGGTTCATTGACGACCCCGCCGTGTTTCGAGTCGGTTCGATTTCTCATCTTCAACGACGAGATCGAACTATCGGAGGATCAGGTATGAAGTGGCGGTGGTGGTGGTCAGGTGCGCCGTGCCTTGGTCCTCTGCAATGGTCAAAGACAATGTTTGGCTGTTCTATTGTGTCGGTGGCTGATCGAAGGCTTTGTTGTGTACACTCAGTTGTTTGCGTTCTGCCAAAGTCCATAATGGCATTCAGATATTAACTTACTCACTTACATACATGTACATACATACATACATACATACATACATACATACATTCGTACATATTTACTTACTTGCTTATTTCCTTACTTACTTACTTACTTACTTATTTACTTACTGACACTTATCTGTTCCAACTTCCCTGCTATAATAGTTGCCCATAATCATTTGATGGGACTTGGAATATTGGATGTATACGTGGGTCCCATATGGGAACATGGCTTCCATATGGGACCCATATTGGCTTGTTGCCAGGGTTTCTTCGCAATCGTAAACTGGTGTCTCTGACTTAAGGGATTTAGACCGGACTTCTCCAAATGATTATAGCTTCTAATCTAATCTGATATAATCTGACCTAATCCAATCCATTCTAATCTAATGACCTCTATAGCGCCCTTATCACGATGTTCTTAAATAATAATCTTCTTTTATTGAATCAAACTGACACACCGCAGTATGAACGGATGATTACAAATTATTACAGGAGTTGAATTTAACTGTATACGGCGGCCGTGCAAGGCGCTCATCATGTTCTACTGCTCATTTTACCAACAACACCACTTAGTGAATGAAAGATTGAGACGACCTTAGGGAGGGTAGCGGGAATCGATCCCGCGTCCACGCTGATCTTCTGCCCTTCGTGTCGGAGTGTTAACCATTCACCTAAACCCCCTCCCCGTCGATGGTCGCCTCGAGTGAAATTTCAATCCACAATCGTAATTCTGGAGAAGCATGGCTGAAATCCTACAAATTAGATAAACCAGGATAAGACAAAATACAGAGAAACTGGAAGCAGGCTATGACTAATAACACGGTGACCGACTGGTTAGAGCGGTTGACCTGTAACGCGGAGAGTACGGGTTCGATCCTCGTCCGGTCGGTAACTGTGTAGGGACCGTGAGCAAGTCCTTTAATTGCGCACAATTGCTCTGCAATATAATTGCATCTGTGCCGCCGAGGCTTGTGCAATTCTGAGCTTTGGGCCACTTTTGGACGATGAGCGATTTCAAAGTCAGTTGTATTGTATAACAGCCTTACTTGAAGCCTTATATATACATAGATCGATGCCATGCATAGCATTGCATACGTTGTCTGTTGTGTCACTCATGGGCAGCGTAGCGTGTATTTGATTATTCCTGTTAAGTTCACTGATTTATTGCAGCTGAATGCGTTCCGGCAACTGAATTCATTCAAGCGAAACCAGAAACCGGAAGGAAATCGAGACGAATTCTGTGGAAAGATGATCTCCAACTTCCGGCCTCCGCAGCCATTGAACGACCGGAAAATCATCAAATCATTCCAATAACTAATCCACTGACGGATGGATGATAGATGCACGACACAATACAATACATTGTGTATTCATTTCTAAATGTGCATTCATGTAATAATAATAATTGTAATAATAATTGTAATAATAATGATGATGATGATGATGATGATGATGATGATGATGATGATGATGATGATGATGATGATGATGATGATATGATAATAATAATAATAATATTATTATTATTATTATTATTATTATTATTATTATTATAACTATAATTATAATACGTTTATATAGCACCGTAACGCGGCCGATGTCTAAGGAGAGATTATATAATAATGCAGCACTGTACTATATGCCGTACACAAAATATTTATATTGTATTAATTTCTAAATGTGCATTTATACTATTAGGCAGCATGCATTTGCCAATATGTATGCATATACTGAATGTCTAGTAGGAAAATAGTGTATATATAGGAGTGAGTGCATTCCCAAAATTTTCAGTTCCTCAGGGTCCTCTATCTGTCAGCCCCGGGCTTTCCACTCCAAATTTCTACCCCGACTCATCTAATTCTCCGCCTTCCAATCTTTCTCAACCTAAACGAAACCCGCCTATAACAGTTCCTCTGCCTCCACTCTCTGGTATGTCCGGCAACCTAAAAATAATTGGATTTCCATTTGACAAATATCTCGACAACCCCTCTGTCTTGACGCAGCGCTAGTGAATAAGCTGGTGCCCTACTCTTAGCCTTTAATTGGCGCTTTATAAATTTTAGTTACGATTACGACTACTCCCGGCATGCAGGGAAATGCGTGAAAATGGAGTGAAGTAGAAAGAGAGCAGTTACTTAAGCTAACAACGAAAGGCAGCGATTGGTATGAGGTGTTTGCGACGCCATTTTCTTCGCCTCGGCGTATGAGGCAAGTCCTCTCCTTCGCCGTCTGAGCCTTCTACTGACAGTGTAGGATTACTCATTATATAGCTGAGTTCGGTAGGTGGCGCAAAGGTAACAGAAATTTTGAAACTTTTTTGGTCTGGAAGGGATTTGAACCCCGACCTTTTGAGTTAGCAGCCCAGCACGTTAACCGCTTGTGTCTCTATAGACTCAGGCTTCCCTTCGTGGCGGGAATATTTGGGAACCAAATGACACCTTTAGTTTTACTGCATTCGGCTTAACGGGTCTTGGACTTTCACTTGATAGGCCTATCCAGATCTGGACAATCTCTTTGACATGACGCCGCGCTCGTGGATAAACGGGTGCCCTAGGCTTAGCTTTTAAGTAGCTCTTTAGAAATTTCCATACTAAGACTGTGATTCGGATTGAATTTTGTGAATACTGTAGTCTAGAGATAGCGTTAGAGGATTGCCTGTAAACAAAGGTTGTTTATTGTCTACTGCCTGCAATTAAGCATAAACGATTGGACTGATATCCAGGACTATGCAACTGTTATAATAGTATAAGCATTAAGCATTGCGTTTTTCTCTTCATACAGAGTAGTCATATTTCGATTTCCAGCTCAATAAACACTTTCAACCCATCCTAAGTCGCACGTGTTTGATTTGTTTCATAGCCTTGTTCTGAGCCTTGGACAAGGCCAGTGTGATTCTCGTTAACGATAACGGTAACGAAAATGTTCTTTAACGAAAATAAAATGATCTCGTTAACGATAACTATAACTATAACTAAAATAAGAAACCATTAACTATAAATGTAACTGTAACTAAAATAAAATCTGTAAGGAGAATCACACTGGAAAGAGGCTTTCAAATCGCTATGTATTTGATACATAGGCCTACATAATTATGTAGGGCCTAGGCCCTACACATAGTATTCACATCATGGTTGCGTGCATACATTCATGTATACACTCTTACATAATTATTAATATTTCAATAATTCTTCTGGCGCTGTAAGGTCAGTATACTCAATATTATAGGCCTATAGACTTTCTGGCGGAGAACAAGTGGAACAGCAATCGCGCCTGGGCGGAGATTATTTTGAACTCTCAACTTTTCGATTGTCCGTCCAACACGCTGACCACTCACTATACGTTCAAGCACCCCATAAATTCACTGGCTGCGTCGCTTTCTTAGGCGCAACAAATGCAGTCATAGATCATCCTTAGATATCACACACCGTAGCATGGGGTCAGCCCGAATCCCCGAAACCCGAATCCCCGAAAACGCTGAAAATAGACAAAACCAGATTTCCCGAAAACAGTTTTCTAGAAAGCGGCCTAGCTATTCAAGGTTAAATTGCAAACACGACAAAGATGAGTAGGCGTGGCCTTGATGTAGGCCTATAGGCTACGATATATTGCCTATTCAAATATGTATTTGTTCATGATGTTCATTCGGGTCGGACTTAGAAAATCAATTTCGAGGATCCGGCCGAAATTCCTTTCGGGGATTCGGGTTTCTCGGGGATTCAGGCTGAATGCTCTAGAATTCGGCCCGCACCCCGTAGCATAGGTCTTATATATACGGTTTGCGGAACGGCAGGTGTGGAACCGAGTGCAATCAGTAATGGACCGACTGATCCGTCTGCGATATCTGCCAGAAGATAGCCCTACATTTGAGAAACTGTGCCATGCCACCTATGTAGGCCTCTTTACTACGGTCCTGGGGAACCCGGGCAATGGTTTTTCATCGTATATTCCCCAGTAAAGATGTTCCTTAAGACCCTTATTCCCTGCGCCCACGACCGCATGACCGTATTATCCCACACAGTCACATACAGACAATTCAATGCGAGAATTGTTTCTTAGTTAGAAAAATGTTATATTTTATGCAATGCATGTACACCAAAGTTCGGATATGCAGTTGGCTAACAAATATACTTACTTACTTACTTACTAATTTACTAGGAAACCACAAAGTACAGTAGGTTTAAGTTAGGAAGCAAGCAAAGCAGTTCATATCTGCTAAGATATAGGCCTACAATACAATACAATACAACTGTATTTGATATATCCCCCGGAAGTATTATTCCTGCGTCAAGTGTGCCGTATGGAGCATATATGACAGCCTGTGACAGGGGCAGGGGGTTGGTCAGCGTGACCTTGAACATAAGCGGCTGTTCAGAAAAATGTAGGAGTTGTTTACAAAGTAAAATTACTGTCCATATACTATTTCACTATTAGGTCGATTTATAATAGCGGAAACTAGATAACATGTCTCATAGGCCTATGCCAATAAAGACTAATTCGGAAACTACCTGCATGGAGAAGATCCATTAGGCTAAAGGCTGCTGCGTTCGTGTTATAATATATGACGCCATCGGTGTGTGATAATTATAATAATTTATTGTGCATGTTAAATTACGATTTAGGTGCCGAATGTCATGATTGGATTATGATGCATTGATCTATATTAATTAAAAAGATGTCGATGGATGCTCTAGTATATCCTACTGCGTTACACAAAGTAATTGGCGTGATCGGATTGGTTGTCTAGTGTATTTCTATCTATGGTGATTTTAATCCAACACAGTGCGACCACTCCTTGGGTATTTTTCCCAAACCTTGAGATTTTGGGGTCGACTTGGGATCTGGGGATTTTGCACAGCAATCTTGGGATTTTTCTGAAGTCTAAAGTGTGCACTCTACAGTGATAAACATGGATACTTGTTGCCGTTGAGTGACACGATCGTTGGTCATGTAGCCTATCTACTACAGCTACTGGTCGTTTACTTCTTTACCTTACTTACACGCTTATATTATGAATACCATGACGTCATCTTCGTAGTAGGCTAGATTCCGTACATATTTTACTTCCGATTTATAGGTAATTGTAAAGCCTACGAAATACAAATAAATCTGCACAAGTCGTCGTTAATTCGTGATGTAAACAGTTTTAAACCGGAATTGTGATCGTAATCGTAATCGAGCATTTATATAGCGCCACTCAAAAAAAGAGGCGCTCCCGACCCGGGCCAGTGTCTTCACTGGTAAAGAGGGATTTTCAGGCGATGACGGAACTGGTCAAAAGAAATAGAGAATAAGGTCAGTCCTGAGGGACTGAGGTTACTGGTTCTAGCTATTGGGACCAACAATAGCGAAACTCCTAGACTGGGCCGTAGAAGTACGCACCCGCGGGACAACCAAGTAACCACGGGTCGAGGACATAAGGGAGGAACGACTGTGCAGAGAAGATACTGGGGTACAAAAAGCTGATATAGACCTATTTAGAAACATCTTAACAAATACTAGCCACACCCTCCACGACCTTCTCCCCTCTGTCAATTGCACTGGTCATGACCTGCGCCCACGCTCACATAACCGTGTTCTCCCTAGATTTGATTCCCTTACCAGGCGTGGCTTCTTAGCTAGGATGTTGTACAGTTAGACATATGTTTTCTAGTTGACCTAATTTTCTTCTAATTATCGTTTTCTTTGTACATAAATTATTTCTGACTTTGTATGTAAAGCGCTGAGCGTTTGCTTGCGTTCAATAAAGAACATTCTTACTTACTTACTTACAAAAGCCCTAAGATAATGAGGAGCAAAGCCAGCAAGACAGCTTCGCATGAGGGAACAGACCTTGAATTAAAGTAAGTAAGTAAGTGTGTTCTTTATTAAACGCTGGCAAACGCACGGCGCTGTACATACAAAGTTATATAAAGTTATCAAATAGTAGCGAAAAAGTTAGTAAATGGTAAACTAAAAAACACTACTATGGCTTAGTTGTACAACATCCTAGCCAGGAAACCACGCCTGGTGGGGAATCAAATCTAGAAAGAACTTGGTTATGTGAAAGTGGGCACTCATGACAGTATATAGGACAGGGGGTAGTAGGTAATGAAGGATATGACCGGGATTATTTAAGATATTTCTAAAAAGGTCATGGTCGGCTTTTTTACAGAGTTCCTCAAAAGTGGGGAAAGATTTTGGTAGGAAACCAAAGCGTACCAGCTTGCGGACCACAGCACTTAGAGAGTCACGTTCCTGTTTGCGCTGGCGGATGGGGAGCCAGTGAAAGGAGTCGCGGATAAAATAGGAGATTATGGTCAAACTTAGCAATGCCCCCCTATATGAGGCGGGCATTGCTGATGATGTCATCTGTCTAATTAGTCTGATTCTAGGGAAGGCTGCAGTGAGTCTGGTGACACGGGCGAGTGATCTCGACCAGTATATAGGACAGGGGGTAGTAGGTAATGAAGGATATGACCGGGATTATTTAAGATATTTCTAAAAAGGTCATGGTCGGCTTTTTACAGAGTTCCTCAAAAGTGGGGAAAGATTTTGGTAGGAAACCAAAGCGTACCAGCTTGCGGACCACAGCACTTAGAGAGTCACGTTCCTGTTTGCGCTGGCGGATGGGGAGCCAGTGAAAGGAGTCGCGGATAAAATAGGAGATTATGGTCAAACTTAGCAATGCCCCCCTATATGAGGCGGGCATTGCTGATGATGTCATCTGTCTAATTAGTCTGATTCTAGGGAAGGCTGCAGTGAGTCTGGTGACACGGGCGAGTGATCTCGCACACCGCTGTGTCAGAAAGCAAAGTATACCAAACACGTTAAAATAACTGTGATTGTTAAAATTAAAACGCATTTCATATTATTTCATCACAACTTTTTCCTTTTCAGTTACTTGGGATTTTTTATACACTTTTAGCCAATCTTGGGATTTTTCTGGCAAGAGCTTGGGATTTCAGAAAATGGAGAGTGGTCGCACTGATCCCGCACGATGTAGATCGATATAGTTACGCAGTTACCAACGACGCCAATGGAAGGAATTTATTGAAATTCGTTGCGAAAAGACAATATTTAGGGTAAACTACAGGTCTTTTGTGTATGTAAACTATTCGGTTTCAGACAGAAGGCCACATTTGGGAGATTGCTTAATTTTCAACGTCTGAAATTTGTATCTTTTTCTGTTTGACGGTCGAACATAATTTGCGTGGTTTGTTTCTTTATGTAACTCTAGCGTAAACGGCCATTACATTGCTGTTGACAAATTCACCACGGAGCACTAACACACCACACTGACCACAGACAACTTTTTTATACCTATCAATCAATCTGAATTTGATATAATGTCCCTCCAAGATACCTGTTCAGAGGCGCTCCCGGCCCAGCCACGGCTGAAGAGAAGGGTTTTTAAAATTTCTTTGCTTGTGTACCAGACCTAATAAACAAATTTATGATTACTGTCATCCGATAACAACCGAAAGTTGAAATTGCACGCACGATCCAGAACTGCATACTCAGATGTGTTGGGACTTTTGGCACTTTACCACTTTCTCTTCGTAGCTCAACTTCACTTCCTTCCTTCAAAAAGCGGCTCAAAACTCACTATTTCTCCTTGGCTTTCAAGGATTTAGAAATTTAAGTGCATCTTCACCTGGCGGCTGACTATCCGCGCCTCAGATTCACATTTCGGTGTGACCTTGCGCGCGTTATAAATTTATTTAATAATAATAATAATAATAATAATTATAATAAGTACTTCATGCAAAATTAGGTGTTGCTTATCATATTAAGATAAGACATATCATAAGATAGTTGCTGTATGTAAAACAAGACATAACATAAATAAATTCTTATATTATTATTTTTATCATCCTTTATGCATGAATAATTGATTTTTGAATATACTTGTGCATTAGATTATAACTGTGCAGATGATAGAAACTGGTGGTAAATGGGCCCAATAACTAATATTGCTGTCATTGGAGCCACTTACTGAAAGTTCTCAAGCATAGGCGTAGCCAGAAAAAATTTCGGAGGGGTTTTAAGATTTCGGGGGTGGGTTTCCATTGAAAATCGTCACAAAACTCCAGGTTTTTTGTATTTTGCATGTAAAAGCATATAAAAATTTTTCGGAAACTTATTTGGGGGGGTCTGAACCCGTAAAACCACCCCTAAATACGCCCATGTTCTCAAGATAGGTAAAATCTGGGATTGTGTAGAGAAAGATAATTATGCCTTCTATTTAAGCTTATGTTGAGCCAGAAACTCAAGCAGGCATGACATGATAGAGCCGCAAAAGTTAAGACAGTATCTAAACTTGGTTCTAAATCAATGTCAAATCCTGAGGACTGTTTATGTAACTGGTAACATTCTCAAAGGATTTTTGCTATGTTTCTATAAGACACAAAGATCCGATTTGAAATTTGCTTAGATTCAGAATATAAGAATGTCGGGAGCAATGGCTTTTGAAGGGGAAATCAACTCAATCGTCAAGGAGGTCAGCTTATGCATGTCACTTTCAATTGTTACGTGTTGTGTGATGTATTGTTTTAACTGCTTTTGTTGTTTTTTCTGATGTGTTGTTTAACTGCTTTTGTTGTTTTTTCATAATAACTTTGAACCCATTGACTGATTCCTAGTCTGTGTTTATTGTTATTATGCTTATTGTTAATTTATTAAATACTTTACTAAAATAAAGAACTTGCAGTTAATCCCCTGTTTGGCTTAATGTGTGTGCATGGGCCTGCCACTGTTGATGCTTCTAGTTGACTGTGCATTGTTTTGGTAACTGATGTAATATTATAGTTCATAATGACATTAAACACCAAAGAGCACCCCGGTTAGGTTGCTCTTTGAGTGGTGCTATTTAAACGTTCAATTTGAATTACAATAGAATTTTCCAGTTTTTGATAGTGATTTGCTAATTAGTAGAGAAGTTTTGCTTTTCCATCAGAAGTTAGATTGCGAGACACAACTAGAAAGAACTTCTGTTTCTTTGTATACCGGTAATTCATTTGCAAACTTGATTTAGCTGTTCTTTTCTTCTGGATGTTGTTTTGCTTTTCCCTCAAAAAGTTAAGATTGTGAGCCTCAACTGGAAGGGGCTTTTGAAAACTTGATAAGACTATTTAATGTCTAGCCAACACAAGAAACAGCACCAATAGCTATTGGTGCTGTTTCTTGTGTTGGCTAGACATTAAATAATTTAATTTTATGAGACATATATATGTATTAGTTATTTGGTTTTACAATGGTTTTGAATGTTAGTTTCAATTGGTTAGTATTATTGTTTTCTTTTTTCAGTATCTTTCCTACAATGGCTTTGAGAGAGCAGTCCACTCATTTGAGACGGAATGTGCAGAAAAAGGAACTCCAGTGGCATCTTTAGACGCTCGACCAAAGACAGGCCGTAGATTGGCCAACATTCAGGTGAGTTTTCCACTGGCTCCCTTCCGAGCAGCCAATTGCGTATAGGATAGCTGCCCTAGTCTGGCGCTGCTTACTAGGCCTTGCTCCTGCCTTCCATTGCAAGCTCTGTTGCCCTGTCCTCAGTGCCAGGGGTTCTCAATCCTTCTGCTCGTCTGAACAGGGTCTGCTCCTTGTCCCTTTTGCCCATACCTCCACTAAGCAGAATCACACTTTCTCGGTGGTGGGCCCCTCGACCTGGAATGGTCTCCCTCTGGAGTTCCACCTCTTTCCTAGGACCCTCTCTCCTGCATTCGTTTCCCATCATGACATCATCATTATCATCATTACTATTGCCTTCATGTTGTAACTATCTTCCAAATAGATCTTGAAAAACACAGTTCGATACCTGTAGCTGCCCCCTCTAGGTCGACTCAGCCTTCCACACCCTAGGGGCAGCTGTACAATGAGTGAGCTTAACAGGCTGCCAAGATGTGTGTTCAATGAGATCATAAAATTTGTGCTGTCATGTTTCAATGTTACTTACTGCAGTTTGTCTGTGAGCTTGTCAATAAACATGAATATTGTTTATTATTATTATTATTATTATTATTATTATTATTATTATTATTATTATTATTATTATTATTATTATTATTATTATTAGATGGTGTGTGATAGAGCATTTGAATGGTGTTGAGCATTTAAGATTGGCTTAAAACTTTGCATGACTAATGGCATAAGCTGATTTCATACAACATTGCATTTGATTTATGTACTGTAGAAAGTTAAATGGAGAATTTTTTAGAATAATTGTTTTTTGCAGCAACAAATGATGCAGCATTTTGAGAATGGATGTGGCCCAGAATTTTTCGAACTGTGGATGACGCACCTGCCTCAGGACCTTCGAGACAATGATGTAATGGCGCCACGTCTTGAGTTCCTGCTGAATGTCTACTTCACCATCTATCCATTTCGAATGGGAATTGAAGTACGTATGTGCATATGTGCATATGTATGCATTTATCAACATTGAAAATGTCACTTTCTTATTTTCTTTGTCTCATTGTCTATGCTTGGTTTACTCTATTGGTATTGTAGGTTTTTTGATGAGACATACATACATCATTTATAGTACATAAATATTCAATAACAGCATTGACATGCTAGTTTGTGTGTTCGTCCTTACATTCATCCATCTGTTCATCCATTCATCTATCTATCCATTCATTCACTCATTCATTCAATTTAGTAAATTTTTGGCACCTCTTCTTTGATAAGTTTGTTTTTCCTCCCATGTCTTTCTTTGTCCTTGGGTTATCAGGATCTCATCCAAAGACTTTAGTATGCTAACTTAGAAATGGAATAACATCGTCACATGCACGAAGATAAGCTAAATGTGATCCTTCATTTTAAATGGAAACACTTCAGGTGACCTAAAATTGTGCATACGTTTGTTTTCAAGGACAATGAGAAATACACTGCAAAATTTCGCCACTACCTTGAGACGAGAGGCAACCAGCTAAGCCGAACACCAGAGTTTGTTAACTACTGTGCTCTTGCCTTTATCAAGGACCCTCGACAAGTACCTTCCTTCAGTGAGCTCTTCTCTGTAAGTTATAGATCAAGGAGTGTCCCGTTACATTTTGATATAATAATACTGCATAATGGTAAAGCTGATGCTGAAACATTTGCATTACTTGGAGTTTTACAGATCACTTCCATGACATGTTGGATACAGTTGCTGATTGGTTAGAGCACTCGCCTTATAGCACGGAGAGTATCGGTTTGAGTACCCCTTAGATGGTAGAGGGACCTTGAGCAAGTCCTTTCGCTCACAATTGCTCAACGTCATCGACTGATGCTTGGTCATTAGATAGTGGCGATAATTTATGCTTAACAGTGATAATAAAAATAATAATAATTATTTGATATGTTCAGTATTCTTTCTTGGTTTACTTGATTTCTGGACTCTGGTTTGTTTGGTTTTAACTTGGGCTTTTTTACCAGTATATGTGTTGAAAGTTGAAAGAATTTAATCTTAAATGTTACAAATGTTATGCAAATGTTGGATCTTAAAGAAGTATTTTGCGAGGCAATACTTGATGCACCATATCAAGTGTTCTGATAGAATGCATATTTAAATATAGCCAAATAATGAAGTGAAAGCATCTGTTGATGTTGTTACTTTTCAGGATACCTGGACAGAAGCTCTTCGAAAACGTTTGGGTAACTTCCTCAGCTCCAGTCTTCGAGCAAGACCTCAACCACGCCTCGTTCAGCTACTTGTATCTTTACAGCTGAATTAACGTTGTTTTCTTAGCCTTGGTTTAAATAACTATGGACAAGAATCATAACAGACAGATTTGCTATAGAGTCTCCTTTAGGAAATGTAATATAAATGCGTGGTTTTCAGTTTCATCTGTAGAAAACTGCTACGTACATACATACATACATACGTACATACATACCGGTACATACATACATACTTATATACATACAAACATATATACATACATACATACTTACATACCTACATACATACATGCATATGGATATAATGTTTCAAATTCTTTTCTTCTGGATGTTGACCTGAGTGCGGCTTAGCTTTGGTGTGTCACCAGTTGATGCTTTATGGTATGCAATGAGGTGTTTCTCCCATAATTTGTCCATGGTTTATCAGGTTCAATGTGTAGTTATTACTTCCTTGACAGTCTTCCATTCAGCATGGCAATGGGAGGTCGAGAGGTGAGCTAACTCCATTTGCATGTTTTAATACATAATATTTATTATATGCTTAGAAAATATGATGATGGATATTTCTAAGAGTCTTTCAAACAATCAGCGAGTCAAAAATGTCAGTTAGTCCATGTTCTTGGTTCAGATCGGATCACAATCAAGAGTTGGTCAGCACTGTAAGTCTGCCAGCAGTCAGGGGAACCTAGGGGAGGAAGAGTTAGGGCTAGTCATAGAGGGAAAATGAAGAGTTTAAATAGACTGATCTAGGGAAAACATTGTTTATTTGTATAGCATCCGGGCAAGGAAGCATTTCTGAGTCAGGTTGTCAAACAGTCAGTCAGTCAGACAGCCATGCAGTCATGCAGTCAATCAGTCAGTCAGTCAGTTTGTCAATGTTTTAGTCAGGTGATCAATATACTCCATGAATTTATTTATTTATTTATATAGCAAATTTTAAAGCATAGGTGAAAGCCTAAGAAAAGGGTGACACAATTTGAACACTGGTTATATCTTTTTAGAAATGCTATCGACTGCAAACATTGGTCAGTTTAACCTGTGATGCAGTTTAGCAGCACATTGCTCAATTAACTGTAAAAGAAAACTTCTCTACTGAATTGTGAGCAGTGCATAAACCGAGGCTAGGAAAATGAAGTCGCTAACACTTCATACCCATGACTACCTCTCAGTTCTAGATTAAGGTTCTGATCTTTCTTCTATGTACATGTAGTGGATTCTTTTTTAAATGTTTTGAACAGATGCACAACAGTTGGAGCAAAGGGTCAAGGAATCAGAAAAGTCATCGGCGTTGTATCGAAAGCGATGTACTAAAGTTCAGGTATATTAACTGCAGAGTGCACATCTTTAATTGCGTGAACATTCATATATTTATAAATAAGTGTCTAAACTCTAAAGAGACTAATTAATTTATGATTCAATAATACATTGAAATCTGAAATACTTGCAAGTTAAATGCAAGTGGTTAGAAATGCTTTTAGGAACATGTCATAAGTTATGTGTCCCTAATTAGCGGGATCCTGATCCCTTTTGGGACTCCTCTTGCGGCCAATCCTGATATTTTATGTTGAAATGTTATGTGATTTTATTTGATATGGCTTCAATAAAAGAGTTTTGGTGATTGATTGATTGATTGATTGATATAATAGAATGATTTGAGAAGTATGTAATTAATTATAATATAATTCTGTTCCAGAATGATTACTACAACCTGATTGAAATAACTGCAAATCTTGTTGATACCTTGGAACAATGCATTGAAGGAAAACCGGTTAGTGAGCACCAAGATGTTGTATCATTGTTTCTGTGCTCTTTGTTATTTGTTATGGATATTAGTTTAATATGTGGTTTATGTGCATTGTTTTGCGACCTGGTGAAATTCTAGTTCTTAGTGACATTGAATGATATGGGCTTATGCGGAGAGCACTCCTGATTAGTGTGTGAGTGTTTTGAAGTGGTACTATATAAATGTATTATTGATCCTTCTGTATGATCTGCCCTTTCTCTTTCATCCTTTAACTATACTTTTAAATCCTTATTGGTCTCTGAGTACTCCTAAATTATCCTACTTTACTGAGTAACACTAGAAGTCAACAACATTAGTTTCAGTAAAGTTTACTCGAAACTAATGTTGTTGACTTCTAGTGTTCCTTTTCCTGATGTAGCCTTTATGTTTTTGGTTCTAGTTCCCACCCTACCCATCTAGTTTTCCTACCTATGGGATGACTCGATAAGCACTTTGTGCTTCTTCTCCTCATTAGTTGTTATTCTATCGCTTATGAACTGATGATCATTGCACTGTTTATACAATACACATTAACTTGTCTAATTATCATTTCTGAACATTGTTTTAATGTATGTTATGTTTCTTTTATTTGAGTTCTTGCTGTACACTGATTCAAATAAATAAATAAATAAAATAAATAAATAACAATTACATTATTTTCATTTGTTTCCTTAGAAATATAAGCAAAAACAAGTCTAAAATGTAATGTAATGTAAATGAACATTTATAAAGCGCCCCTTCAAGTTATCTATCTACTCAGCGTTTATGATGTTATATGTCATTACTAATGAATATATTATATCAGTTAGGCAAAACAATGCACAGTAAGCTGAAAGAGTCACCAGTAGTGGGCCCACGCACACACGTAGAACCAACCATGGTAGCTTAATGTGATAATCTTGTCAATATAATTGAGAGGTTTCTTTGAATTGTTGCCTATAGGTGGCTCTGGACTACATTCCTCAGATCTGCAATCGGCTGTTTGCCAATGATGTCCGACAGACTGTGGATTTCTCACGACCAGGAACTGCAGGCAAGACTCTGAGAGAGACAGTTCCATCACAACCCGTGTTAGTCTCTGATTCTTCTCCTATAATTATGCTGGTATGTTCGTCGTTGTCATCATCATCACCACCACGACCATGACCATGATGATCACTACCAGCACCACCACAGCCACCACCACCGCCATCATCATGACAACCACCACGACCATTACCACCACCACCACCATCATTACCACCACCAGAACCACCACCAGCACCACCCTAACAATCACCACAACCACCACCACCATCACCACCACCATCACAATGACCAAGATGATCACCACCACCACAGCCACCACCACAACCATGATAATCACCGCCACGACCATTACCACCACCTCTATATGCTTTGTTGGTTTGCTTTACTGAAGTCGTACCCAGTCGATGAAAGACGTGAATCTGAATTCCAGTCTTGACTTCAACAAAATCAAGTCCGATCTGGTGACAGGAAGTGAAAGGAAGAGATCACTCCTTCTCCAGGCACTCCGATGGGTCTGTCATTTCTTATCAACGAATCAGTTATCAATCATTTGATTATTTCAGGATCAACTGATTCAAATGATTTCTTGTAGACTGATAGCAATCAATCATGTTGAATAATTACAATGGTCATGATAATGTTTAGGTATGCCCAGTCGTGACTTGGGTTTAAACTTATAAGGAAATATTACTATTCACTGAGTTGATAAATTATTACGTCTACATTTGGAGTAATAATTCTGTCAGTTATAGAAAAACCTCTGCAAGTTATAAAGGCTCTATATTAACATCCATTTACATGTATTTACAAATATACTTGAATACATTCCTACATACATTCCTGCACATGTACATGATATAGTGTGTTAATGCATGCAGGGCCATAAATCCCAAGGAGGGAAAGGAGGGAATTCCCTCCCCACTTTTAAGCCTGGGAGGGAACGTGAAGGAATTCCCTCCCTACAAATTCGTCTAAGCTGTGCCATAAATTTATATTTAGGGTCACCAACCAAGATCGACGACTGCACAAGTCTTGTAGGATAATTTACTGCGGGAACATAGATAATGCAGGAAACCTTACTCTTTCGGCTTGAAAGCTATAACAGGTGTGAATGTGGCTGCATGAAGATAGATTTCAGAGCTTCTTAATTCAGAGCTGGCAGAACTTATGTTGTGACAAGCGGTCAAGCCCAACGCATCACCCTACAAGACGTATATACAGAGCAGAGTGTGTTCGGAGACAGGACGACAAATTATGAAGACAGCTGTGATATGTGTCACCACCCTATATATAACTATATATATATAACTCTTTGTAATAACTCTTTGGGAGGAATCATGGCAATGGAAACCTCATCTCTGTGCCTCTTTGAAAGCAACCACATTTAAAGTTGGGTGTCGAAAGATAGATTATGGTCCACTCTAAATTCAAAGACTCGAGGAATTTTGAAGTGACATTAGCAATATATTATCTTCGGAGCGTCGTCGGATATAGAAATTAGAGACAATAAGCAAATTCCTAATAAGGGGCCTTCAATAACTCTTTTCAATAACTCTGTTCAGTAAGTCTTTTCAATAGAGAGAGAGAGAGAACTCTTTTCAGACAACTCTTTTCAACAACTCAGACAGACAACTCTTTTCAGACAACAGACTTTTCAATAACTCTTTTCAACAACTCTTTTCAATATATATGTATTCAATAACTCTTTATAACAACTCTTTTCAATAGATCTTTTAAATGCATCTATTCCAACAACTCTTTTCAGAACTCTTTCAACAAATCTGGAGACCCCATTCGAGTGTAATACAGATCTTTTCAATAACTAAATTTTAGATAGATCTAAATAAAATAACATAAATAAGCTGTCGTTTTTAAGTAACCAGCTGCAAAGTGTGATGGTAAGTACAAGTTCAATAACTACTCTCACTTCTGAGACTGCATTTCATATTCATTTAAACAAATCTAAGCAATAACTCTTTTCATAACGACTGAAGACATGGTTGCGCTCGACTATGTCTCAACAACGCTTTTCAATCACTGTTTTCAATTTCACATGTTCACCAAGAGTTCTTGGACAACATTGACTTGAATGAGGTGTTGTCAAAATTTGTCTCCAACTCGGAGATAAGGAAAAACTTAATTGGTGCTCACTGACATTGTATTTCTTCCGCGGTCCTATTCATTTTACTTTTTAATCATCGCAGTGCGCATATTTTAAATCCTTACTCAACGCATCGTAAAAGAATAGCCGATAACTCTTTTCAAAACTGGATGAACAAACACTTTTCACTAACTCTTTACAGAAACGGAAAACAGTAACTCTTTACAAATGACTTGTTCAAAAGTGGATGTCTACTAAATCATTTCAGATGCAGGAATGTTTGATTAACTCTTTTCAGTTGGATTTTTGAAACTAGTTCTCTGTTTAAATAGAAGCTGGATTAATAACTCTTTGTTTCCAACACTTTTCAAGCTGGACTCTTTTCAATAACTCTTTTCAATTTGAACTCTTTATTAAAACAACTTTTTGTGAAAATAGAAGTTTCAACAACTCTTTTCAGTAATTTTTTCAAATAACTGTTGGATTGATGGAAATAATTTTTTCTTAAATGGAAGCTGGATTGATGACAGTTATCATGGACTCATGTAGACGGCTCTACTTAAAAACGTAAAGTCAATAACTCCTCAACAACCCTTTTCAACAACTCAACGTCAATAACCCTTTTCAATAACTCTTTACAATAACTCTTTTTAACTCTTTTCAACAACTCTTTCATGAACTCTTTTACAACTCTTTTCAATAAATCTTTTCAACAACTCTTCAATTAATTCTTTCCAAAAACTCTTTTCAATAAGATCTTTTCAATAACTCTTTGAATGGGTCTTTTCAACAACTCTTTTCAATAACTCTTTTATAATAACTCTTTTAACAACTCTATTCAACAAATCGTTTGCAAAAACTCTTTTCTAGAACTTCTTTTCAACAACTTTTTCAATGCCTCTTTTCAATAACTCTTTTCAATAACTCTTTGCAATAACTCTTTTCAATCAACTCATTTCAACAACTCTTTCAATAACCCATTTCAATTTTGGGGTCTTTTCAATAACTCATTTCAAAAAGTCTTTTCAATAACTCATTTCAATAAGTCTTAACAATAATTCTTTTGTAAATCTTTTGCGAAATAACAAAGGAATGAGCAGACGCTGAACAACATTGGCGGTGCTACCAGAGTGCAGCCAGTTGGGGAATGTGTGTCGCCACCCTATTTATAATAACTCTTCAATAACTCTTTTCAATAACTCTTTTCAATAACTCATTTCAATAACTCTTTTCAATAACTCTTTTCAATAACTCTTTTCAATAACTCTTTTCAATAACTCATTTCAATAACTCTTTTCAATAACTCTTTTCAATAACTCATTTCAATAACTCTTTTCAATAACTCATTTCAATAACTCATTTCAATAACTCTTTTCAATAACTCTTTTCAATAACTCATTTCAATAACTCTTTTCAATAACTCTTTTCAATAACTCTTTTCAATAACTCTTTTCAATAACTCATTTCAACAACTCTTTTCAATAACTCTTTTCAATAACTCTTTTCAATAACTCTTTCATTAACTCATTTCAATAACTCTTTTCAATAACTCATTTCAATAACTCTTTTCAATAACTCATTTCAATAACTCTTTTCAATAACTCTTTTCAATAACTCTTTTCAATAACTCTTTTCAATAACTCTTTTCAATAACTCTTTTCAATAACTCTTTTCAATAACTCTTTTCAATAACTCTTTTCAATAACTCTTTTCAATAACTCTTTTCAATAACTCTTTTCAATAACTCTTTTCAATAACTCTTTTCAATAACTCTTTTCAATAACTCTTTTCAACAACTCTTTTCAACAACTCTTTTCAATAACTCTTTTTCAATAACTCTTTTCAACAACTCTTTTCAACAACTCTTTTCAACAACTCTTTTCAATAACTCTTTTCAATAACTCTTTTCAATAACTCTTTTCAACAACTCTTTTCAACAACTCATTTCAATAACTCTTTTCAATAACTCATTTCAATAACTCTTTTCAATAACTCTTTTTAATAACTCTTTTCAATAACTCTTTTCAATAACTCTTTTCAATAACTCTTTTCAATAACTCTTTTCAATAACTCTTTTTCAATAACTCTTTTCAATAACTCTTTTCAATAACTCTTTTCAATAACTCTTTTCAATAACTCTTTTCAATAACTCTTTTCAATAACTCTTTTCAATAACTCTTTTCAACAACTCTTTTCAACAACTCTTTTCAATAACTCTTTTCAATAACTCTTTTCAATAACTCTTTTCAATAACTCTTTTCAATAACTCTTTTCAATAACTCTTTTCAATAACTATTTTCAATAACTCTTTTCAACAACTCTTTTCAACAACTCTTTTCAATAACTCTTTTCAATAACTCTTTTCAACAACTCTCAACAACTTTTCAACAACTCTTTTCAATAACCCTTTTCAATTAATCTTTTCAGTAACTCTTTTCAATAACTCTTTTCAATATCTCATTTCAATAACATTATTCAATAACTGTTTTCAATAACTGTTTTCAATAAGTATTTTCAATAACTCGTTTCAACAACTCTTTTCAACAACTCTTTTCAATAACTCTTCTCAATAACTCTTTTCAACAACTCTTTTCAACAACTCTTTTCAATAACCCACTCTTTTCAATAACTCATTTCAATAACTCCTTTCAAATATCTCTTTTCAATAACTTTTCTCAATAACTCATTTCAATAAATCTTTCAATAACAATTTTTTATAACTCTTTTCAATAACTCTTTTCAATAACTCTTTTCAATAACTCTTTTCAATAACTCTTTTCAATAACTCTTTTCAATAACGCTTTTTCAATAACTCATTTCAATAACTCATTTCAATAACTCTTTTCAATAACTCTTTTCCATAACTCTTTTCAATAACTCTATTCAATAACCCTCTTTTCAATAACGCTTTTCAATAACTTTTTCAATAACTCTTTTCAATAACCCTTTTCAATTACTCTTTTCAATAACTCTTTTCAACAACTCTTTTCAATAACTCTTTTCAATAACTCTTTTCAACGACTCTTTTCAATAACTCTTTTCAATAACTCTTTTCAATAACTCATTTCAACAACTCTTTTCAATAACTCTTTTCAATAACTCTTTTCAATAACTCTTTTCAATAACTCTTCTTCAATAACTCATTTCAATAACTCTTTTCAATAACTCTTTTCAATAACTCTTTTCAATAACTCTTTTCAATAACTCTTTTCAATAACTCTTTTCAACAACTCTTTTCAACAACTCTTTTCAATAACTCTTTTCAATAACTCTTTTCAATAACTCTTTTCAATAACTCTTTCAATAACTCTTTTCAATAACTCTTTTAACAATAACTCTTTTCAACAACTCTTTTCAACAACTCTTTTCAACAACTCTTTTCAACAACTCTTTTCAGTAACCCTTTTCAATAACTAATTTCAATAACTCACTTCAATAACTCTTTTCAATAACTCTTTTCAGTAACTCTTTTCAACAACTCTTTTCAACAACTCTTTTCAATAACTCTTTTCAATAACTCTTTTCAACAATTCTTTTCAACAACTCTTTTCAGCAGCTCTTTTCAATAAATCTTTTCAATAACTCTTTTCAACAACTCTTTCAACAACAACTCTTTTCAACAACTCTTTTCAATAATTCTTTTCAATAACTCTTTTCAATAACTCTTTTCAACAACTCTTTTCAACAACTCTTTTCAACAACTCTTTTCAATGACTCTTTTCAATAACTCTTTTCAATAACTCTTTTCAACAACTCTTTTCAATAACTCTTTTCAATAACTCTTTTCAACAACTCTTTCAACAACTCTTTTCAATAACTCTTTTCAACAACTCTTTTCAACAACTCTTTTCAACAACTCTTTTCAATAACTCATTTCAATAACTCTTTTCAATAACTCTTTTCAATAACTCTTTTCAATAACTCTTTTCAACTTTTCAGTAATTCATTTCAATATCTCTTTTCAATAACTCTTTTCAATAACTCTTTTTCAATAACTCATTTCAATAACTCTTTTCAATAACTCATTTCAATAACTCATTTCAATGACTGTCTTCAATAACTCTTTTTAATAAATCTTTTAAATAACTCTTTTCAGTAACTCTTTTCAGTAACTCTTTTTTTTAATAAATCTTTTCAATAACTCTTTTCAATAACTCTTTTCAACAACTCTTTTCAACAACTCTTTTCAACAACTCTTTTCAACAACTCTTTTCAATAACCCACTCTTTTCAATTACTCTTTTCAATAAATCATTTCAATAACTGGTTTCAATAACTGTTTTCAATAACTGTTTTCAATAACTGTTTTCAATAACTCTTTTTAATAACTCTCTTCAATAACTTTTTTCAATAACTCTTTTCAATAACTCTTTTCAATTACTCTTTTCAATAACTAATTTCAATAACTCACTTCAATAACTCTTTTCAATAACTCATTTCAATAACTCTTTTCAATAACTCTTTTCAATAACTCTTTCAATAACTCTTTTCAATAACTCTTTTCAATAACTCTTTTCAATAACTCATTTCAATAACTCTTTTCAATAGCTCTTTTCAATAACTCTTTTCAACAACTCTTTTCAACAACTCTTTTCAATAACTCTTTTCAATAACTCTTTTCAACAACTCTTTCAACAACTCTTTTCAACAACTTTTTTCAATAACTCTTTTCAATAACACTTTTCAACAACTCTTTTCAACAACTCTTTTCAATAACTCTTTTCAATACCTCTTTTCAACAACTCTTTTCAACATCTCTCTTTCAACAACTCTTTTCAATAACTCTTTTCAATAAGTATTTTCAATAACTCTTTTCAACAACTCTTTTCAATAACTCTTTTCAATAACTAATTTCAATAACTCACTTCAACAACTCTTTTCAATAACTCTTTTCAATAAGTACTTTCAATAACTCTTTTTCAACAACTTTTTTCAACAACTCTATTCAACAACTCTTTTCAACAACTCTTTTCAATAACTCTTTTCAGTAACTCTTTTCAACAACTCTTTTCAACATCTCTTTTCAACAACTCTTTTCAATAACTCTTTTCAATAAGTATTTTCAATAACTCTTTTCAACAACTCTTTTCAGTAACTCTTTTCAATAACTCTTTTCAATAACTCACTTCAATAACTCTTTTCAATAACTCTTTTCAATAACTCTTTTCAATAACTCTTTTCAATAACTCTTTTCAATAACTCTTTTCAATAACTCTTTTCAATAACTCTTTTCAATAACCCTTTTCAACAACTCTTTTCAATAACTCTTTTCAACAACTCTTTCAACAACTCATTTCAATAACTCTTTTCAATAACTCATTTCAATAACTCATTTCATTAACTCTATTCAATAACTCTTTTCAATAACTCTTTTCAATAACTCTTTCTCAATAACTCTTTTTTTCAATAACTGTTTTCAACAACTCTTTTCAATAACTCTTTTCAATAACTCTTTTCAATATCTCATTTCAATAACTCTTTTCAATAACTTTTTCAATAACTCAACTCAATATGATAACTCGTTTCAATAACTCTTTTCAATAACTCATTTTAGTTGCTTTTTCAATAACTCTTTTCAATAACTCATTTCAATGACTCATTTCAATGACTCATTTCAATGACTCATTTCAATGACTCATTTGAAATCATTCATTTCAATTACTCTTTTTAAAATGCTAGAATAGCCATCGAAGGGGCTATGACATGGGAATTACCGGCCTATTCAGTAAACCTGGCCCCCACTGCATAGTAGATGACCTGGGAAAAGGAAAAAGGTACACAACCGAGACAGATATGCCACAAGGGCTCGCTATATTATATCAAACCGTCACAATTCATCTGCCACATTGTTTTCTGGTGAATGACTGTGAAAACATTTCACCAAAGACAAACTAGTCTTACTCTTTATGTTTCTTTTAGCAAGCTGTGCTCGACATAGTGAGTGGAGACAGCCACCTCCTGAAGCAGAGTTTAGCACGCCTTCTGAACACCATCGCTTCATCCTGGGAAGGTAAACTTAGCCGCATAATATTTCCTCTACGGATTTCATATAAACACAATTAATCACATATTTTATACAACAATTATTCCATATATGTGAATGTATGTTTGTGCATATAATTTTTATGTATATTTGTATGTGTATAATATAGTTATATACAGTATATATGTAGCCTGTGTTTGTATCGGAACACTTTGTGCAGTACAAAATAAGTACCTGTCTGTAAAATACCGCTCAAAATAACTGCATGACTATATGCCTAACTGATGTGTCACCCCAATGTTGAGAACGGTGTGATGCCACTGAATTATAGTGATGTTCTTATGATGGAAACATTTTAATGATTTCTCTATTTCATTTAGGTCGAGGATATCTAGCGCTGAGCAGTGATCTCGTTATGGAGTTGATTAAAGCTCTCCAGCGCTCAGCACATGACTCCATGTCACAGGAAACATACTCGCCTGTCTACAGAAACTCAGCTTAAGGTCTTCTGTGCTTCTCAACAATAATAATTGAGCAAAAACAGGAATAACAATGACAATAACAGTAACAATTACAAGAACAATAACAATAGTAATTACAATACCAATAACAATGACAACAATAATAATAATAGGACTGCTTTCTGAGCATCTTTATCTTGGTCCATTCAGTACTTCAATGCCTATGCCTTTAAACATCTATCAAGCAATGCATCAGCACAGTTTAGTCAACACATTACAATGCTCCCATTATTTTTATGTAATTTTGCAAACCACATGCGTATAAAATGTACATAAAACAATTGATAATACACGGAAGTATATGACCAAGAAACGTCCTTTGGCTCAGCATGCTATCACAAGTATCTGATTGAATAATTGCAATATGTAAATTAATCATTTGGACATTGAGATGTTGTTGCATTGTGGGGTATACATTACAGAATGTCTCACCACAGTGGCACTGCATGAAATATTACGGGAACATGATTTTCTGCTAGTGAGCAGACTATGAGCGCATGTTTAAAAGCGGAAATTTTCGTGATATAACATCATTGTGTGACCTCCGTGACTTGTTTGTGAGAGGCTGTCATGGAACCAAGCCGATATTAGCAAGGATTCATTTTCTAAATGGACGCTTCTGATTGGGGGACATTTGCGCACATCGATGTCAGTAGTTTATGGGAAAGCCTATATTAGGCGGTTGCAAATGCTCTTAATTACAGAAAGCACAAGCAGATCTTGTAGTGATAGTATGTCATGGACTGAGCTAATAGTTTGAGTTGCAAATGTCATTGATATATTCAAGTGCATAGAAAACTTTATGTCAGTGATTGAATTACTGTTGTGATTGAATTGTTCATTTAATTATTTATGGGAAGACTGTAAGGTCCAGAGCCCCATTTGATACGGAAGATCGCTGATGCATTGCTTATTTGCAATGCTGTCTTGTTAAGAGACCTCTCACTATATGCATTTTGCTGTTTTAATTGTCAGGTCCAATCTTCGGCCGATGATGATAAATGAAGGATTAATTGGTTGGCTAGTAACAGGCTTGAAAAGTTACCACATGATGTCCGACTACATGTTGGAGTATAGCATTGCCTTGCTTATGAATCTGACAATCCAGTCCTATGGTAGGTGATCTTGATCAATAGTTATCAAATGATCAGGTTTACGCATTAGGAAATATCTTTAAGCATTAGGAGATATCTTTAAGCATTAGGAGATATCTTTAAGCATTAGGAGATACCTTTAAGCATTAGGAGATATCTTTAAGCATTAGGAGATATCTTATCGTAACAGTCTGCCACTGGACATACAATAACTAGCATTTTAACAGTTCAGGAAACGTTTTCTGCTCCACTTAAGACACTTTGTTTGGTGATTCCTAGTTAACTGGGCCAGAGCGTCCTTGTGAGTTAATTAAAGGGTGCTATGCAAGTGCTCTGATATATACATACACACATACATACATGCACATATGTTGTATGCACAAGACCATCGAGAGTTCGGACGTTGCTCAATGTGTCAAGTTGGACTTAATAAAGTCATCCAAACAAATGCAATTCAAATGTAGCGTAAATTGTATAAGATACAATACAACTGTATTTTGATATTGCCCTCCGTTCATGGTTCAAAGTGCACATGATCATACAAGAGAACATCGATGGCACAGAGCAATTGTGAGCAAAGGACTTGCTTAAGGTCCATTCACAGTAACTGCCCTGGGTGAGATTCGAACCCATACCCTCTGCATTACAGACGAAGCGCTCTATCCAATTGGCCACCGTGCCCTGTATGTGTAGTTTGGGTGAAATTTGAGGCCTGGCATGGTTTCAGTGTTTGTTTGTGATATTTAATGAGTTCCTGGTAAAATATTCCAGGTCGAAATCGCTGTGTTCCACTTGGCTCTCAGCTTTTGAAGATCATCAGCAACTTACTTGGCCATGAGAACCTCAATGTAAGACTGAACATATTGCACGTCGGCATTTTCGAATGTAAGACTTGCCAAGCTAAAGAAATTCGCATTTGTTAAACTTAGGCTTCTGACTCTCATAACCATAACTTTGTTTTGTGATGGTGACGTCGTCTCAGCCGCATTTTAAAGTGGTGAGCGTCATCACTACTTTTTTTTAGCCCTGTGCTGATGTATAATTTACAACAAGACAGCAAGGCTGTGGTTTGAACCAAGTTCAAGCTATGGCAATTAACGGCGGTGTATTCTTGCATACTTAACTATCGCTTTAGCTGAAAGATGCCCTCACGTTAGGTTACATATTGTTTTGTGGGGCATAAATTGGTGACTTCGTTCATCTTGTTGTAGCTGACATCAAAGGAAGGAATTGATCAACACCACTTTGTGGGGCAAAGTTACTTACCCCTTAATGACTCTTAGCTGCCTGATGTTGACACTTGTGAATGAACTGGTTCACTTGACTTGGCGTCTTTGGGTGCTGAAAACATGCAGAGATTATGGTTGAATTGAACTGAAGGGAATTTTACGAATAACGTAGTTTGACTTGGACGTCATTGGGCAACATCATTTCAGACTAGATTTTATTACAGTGCCTTTGAGAGTCTTTCTTATTACTGGTGTTCAATATGATTGATTGATTGATATTTAATTTGTGGTTGTAGATAAGGCCGTTTGTGCATGGGACCCTCTACAGCCTTCTGCACGTTCCTTCAATTTCAGAAGAAGCTCGAGCTTTGGTCAGTGTGTCATCCAGACAACAAAATTTCCTCTGGTCACCTATAACACAGTCAACTGATGAAATTAATTAATTTTTATTAAGGAAAAATAGTCATTGTTCAGATGGAGAAACAATGGGAAAGGCATCCATTCGTGTAGTTGGCCATGGTCGTTTGGGGACAGGAGACAAGTTTCATGAGCTTTCGGTTATTGGGAAGGCCAGGCAATGAGGACTTGGACTGGTCAACCACCTTCATATACAAAAAGCTAAGTAAATGAAGTCAATAGGACTTTATATTGCCATTGATGCATCATGGGTTAGCTTAGAGAATGCTCTTCTTTTATTGGTTAAATTGTCTTGTTGTGATGGAGTCTAGAACTTTCTCATCAGAATCACCATTCCAAGTTTTCTTTAAGTAGTGCTACATCAGCAGCCCATTACGTTACATTATATTATGGAAAATAGCTCCATTCCACCCTAAGTTGATTAGAAAATAGAAAAACTGTTGAATTAAAACAAACAATAAGACTGTCATTAAAAGAGCAAGGCATAAGTATTATAATTATGTTACTGTCACTGTTTGTTTTATTTGATCCAGGGAATGGAAGAAATTCTAACGAGTTCAGTGAAAGATGAAGATGATGAGGAAAAGAAACACGTACTCTTCCTCATCAAGCGACTTAATACTTTTCGTAAGCAAATGAATCAAATTCACTGTAAGGTATTTCATGGTTTTTGATGTTATTGTCATTGGCAAGTTTTTGTAGCGCACTTTCAGGAAAACTAATCCGATGTCCACTCTAAGCTATCCAAATGATGCTAAATGTCACTAAGAAGAGAAATGCTATGTTAGTGTTCAATGACAATGCCCATCCCTCACTCAAACACTATAGTCAACTGCACAATGAGTAAAACAGAAGTCCTATTATATCTGTAAACTCTGTGTACTTGATTACGGTGTGCCAATCTGAATGCTCTTCTTGTATTAAACGTATTTTATTATTATTATCAATAAGCAAAACAATGCACAGAGCTAGCACATGCGTGATCAATGGTGCGCTTATGGACACACGTGATATATAATATTGTTTATGTATTTATGAAACTACTATAATACCGATTTTGACCCTGTCCCTATCAATTTTGTTAAGGAAAATATTTAAAATAACACTGGACATCATTATGTTGGAGCCCAACCAACAGATTCATATCCAGCTGACATCCGGTTCACAGTATCTGGTCAAGTTGCATTGTTAGTGTTGAGGGGCGACAGGCAGCAGCATCCACTGTACACAGAAACACCACAGCCCAGCGGTCCTGCATTCGTGGTAGACGACGACGCACGGCAGGCTATCCCTGGAGCCGCCGGGTGCATGTGAAGCAGGCAGGGAATGTTGTTACTTTGTTCATTCAGTGCCTCTGATTGATGTAGTACTGTGAGTGGCGCTATATAAATTTGCAAATACAATAAATACAAGCACCACCAATGACTAAATGTCAAGGTAACTCTAAAGACCCACGTTGCTCTTCTCTCCCTCCCTTCCCGCGCCCACCTGACTGCAGACAGACTACATAAGTCCATAGATTGGAGACTCTACCGAGCATCGGGAAGCCCATCCCTCTGATGAGTGACGTAGGCCAAAATGACGTAAAGGAAACGTTCAAAACCTGCAGAAACTGAGAATTAATCTGACCTGTAAACTGACCAGAAGTAAACTCCAACAGTTAGAAATTATCATGGAAATTCTGCGTTTGGCCCAAATAATCTGCTGTAGGACAGGACATGGCAAGCAAACGAACAAGCTGTTGACTTGTGCAAACCTTCCTTTTTGATTGATCTCTAATTGAACTGTTTGTTCAGATGTTTGGCTTTATTTTCTGTTATCTATAAGCAATGCTGCTACGCACACATACACACACATACGCACACACCTATACACGCACCTATACACACACCTATACACACACGCTATACACAAACACCTATACACACAACACGCACACACCTACACTCACACATACACCTCTACACAAACACATGCACGCACACACACACACACACACACGCATGCAGATGGACACACAGTCACACACACACACACACAATCCGTACATACAAGGTAAAAGTAAAACATAAAGGTATAAAGATAAATGAATAGTAACGGTAATACTGTTTTTTGACATGCCTCTATTATAATATTGGCCTGAGGCATATGGTATTTGCATTCCAATGAAGAGCACCTGTTTTAACCTCCTCTCACCTTCTGTTGGAGGGTCCATTGAAGTCCTTTTATACACTGTTGACACTACACGTGCTGTCATTGATCCTAATCTCTTTCAGTTTATTGTGTTTACTCAGCTGATGGAGATGTTTTAACAAGCTGTCTGAG
This sequence comes from Aporrectodea caliginosa, assembly GCA_020284085.1. Taxonomy (NCBI): domain Eukaryota; kingdom Metazoa; phylum Annelida; class Clitellata; order Crassiclitellata; family Lumbricidae; genus Aporrectodea; species Aporrectodea caliginosa. The sequence continues at coordinate 322,377 of JACEVL010000259.1, read as the reverse complement.
CTTCTATTCATTGTGTTATACAAGCAACTGCATGCTTTGTTATAATAAGCAACTGTAGGCTTTGTTAAATAAGCAACTGTTGGCTTTGCTATATAAGAAACTGTAGACTTTGTTATATAAGCAACTTTTCTGCAAGTGATTATACATTATGTTAACATTGCATACTTCTTCAGTCAGTGGCATAACTTCAAGTCCACTGGTAGATTACTCAAATGGAGACTCTGATGAGACTCCTACCGGTACCTTATCAGACCCCAAGCAAGTCCGCTATGTTTAGATTAGGGCCGGGCCCTCCCTTATTTGAAGGCTTGTGTTATTTTGCTGGATTCAATAATGATGCTGTGTATGTTAAACCCTCTCTACTCTGCTCATAACACTTCAATTAGAATTGAATCTAGCTACGAGATCACTGCACGACGAAGACAATACTGGAAACAATGATGATAAGAATGATGACAATTGTGATGATTCTGGTCCTCTGTGCAGCTGACGAACCAGATCAGTCTAATGACAGTGATGACGACGATGACGACGACGTGTACGAAGAGGACCAGGAAGAACTGGAAAAAGATCTAGATAATGACGACGCCCTGCGACAGCAGGCGGGAGAACTGTCTGGCAACCAGTTTCTGGCCAAGTACTATGTAGTGTCGGACAATTCTGGACATCAAAAAAATCGGGTAGTTAACTTTTGAGGCCCATTCTGAGAATTTTCACGACAAGTTTCTGTGTTTTAATATAATCTGTTTATGTACTCACTATTTCTCCTGGGCTTTCAATCACTTGGATATCTAACTGCATCTTTTCCTGGTGGCTGACTATCCGCGCCTCAGGTTGACATTTCAGTGTGACCATGCGCACGTTACAAATTTAATTAATGATAATAATGATCTGCTATAGATTTTCGGTACTACTTGGAGTTATATTGAGCATATAGTTGCCTTGAACAGTTCAGAACAGTGGTCTATTCAGCAGCAGCATTTTTCTTTAATCCTATGATTATGGTTTTGAGTCTTCTGAATGAACTCATTTAACAACCGTAGAAAAGTTGTTCATGCTTACATGTTTCTGTAACTAAGCAGTGACAATTTGGTATTTGTATAAGCTGGCAAATCCCTAAAGGTAGCGTGTTATATTCGCGTGCGTGTAATGTCCGCGAAAATACGGTAATTAGCAAGACCTGTGATGCCCGGGCTGAACGCACTTTGATATTTGTTGCCTGCCACTCAAGGGTTGAAAAGAAGCAAAAACACACCTCCTGTACTGTGTGCAACAACAAGGGAACTTTAGGAGATCGTGTTTAGATGCAAAACAAAATTGTATGACCATAAAGATCTCTTCTAACGACATCATTCGTAGTCTGCTTCAATATAGTGCAGTAACTACATGGCAAATTATCATTTTTACCATTTTTGTGTGTTACCTGCACTTACAGCTGTTTGACAACGTCATGACTACTGATGACATCTTGCGCAGACCTGTGACTCCAAGTTATATTAGATCCAACACAGATCGTCACTCTAGCATAGAAAATACAGCTGCAGTCAGGTAAACAAATCATTGTACAATGTGAATTCGTTAACGTGTAGTCATCGTGGGACATACTTTGGTATCCGGAGTTACTGCCATTACCCCCTGCCATTACCCCCGACCATTACCCCGTAGGACATTACCCCCCGCCATTACCCCCCGTCCCGTATATCATAATTATAATTATTAATATATAATATTATAATTAATAATTATATATTATATAATAATAATATAATTATAACAATTAATATAATATATTAATATTATATATTATAATACATATAATTATAATAAATAATTAATATATTTATTAGTACTTAATTACGCCCGAAGGCAGAAAAAACATAATGTTGAAAAAGAAAAACATGATACGGCGTATCATATCTTTATGGGCAATTTTACAATTATATGTATGGCTTAGTCAGGGATTTGTTGTTATAATTTTCTGACTGTTGGTCAATAATTGCTGATGAACATGCATCTGACGTCTGTGCTGTTCAGGGCTTCGTATCTGTCGGCTCCGCCTGGAACGAGGTCTCAGCGTCCTCCAACAAGGAGTGGCAGTCGACCAAGTTCAAGAGGTACACGTCAGTACTCATCTGTTTACAAATTATGTACATCGAGAGACTGAAGAAATGTATCTTCAACCATAAAAGCAACTACCACCATCACCACTGCTACTACTGCTGCTACTACTACCACATTACTATCACCATTACTACTACTATTACTACTGGTACTAATATTAGCAATAATAATACCTTTCTTGCAGTAATTGTCTAGTTCTTAAATGAACATTAACACCTCTTTTGCTACACAGCACTATTGTGAGATGCTTAAAAGACACAGGTAACTTAGTGTTTAGATGCTTACATGAATGCAGCATTAATAATAATAATAATAGTAATAATAATAATTTTTTAATAATAATAAATAATGATGATGATGGTAATAATAATAATAATAACAATAGTTGTTGTTGTTGTTGTTGTAACAATAATTAGAAAATGATAATATAATGCATACAATAGACGTTATTTGAAAGTTTGACCAATTTACCGCAGGGTTGTTCGATCATTGCACTTAATTAACTTGAAAATTCGAGTATTTTTTCTATTCTGAAGATGAAGTTCTTCCCAAGTCAGCACCAAGACAGCTGCAAGTGGAAAGACAGCCAACAGGGTTAGTTCATTCGAAGTAACGTTATTCTAAATTCGACAAAAACAAATGCACTCACAACTCTAGATGTATATCACACAGTACCGGTACTTATATAAATATATGTACACCAGAAACCCTGTCTTTTTGAGTCATATCAAGAACTGCCCTATAACAATGTCCTGTTACAGTAAGTTTATTTTCTATAAGTGATTTAATTTGGGGAGCCATGTTTGCTACTGTGTTGTATCAGATTTGGTTATATAATGGAGCATCTTATAAGGAGTCTTCGGTGTATGCATATAATATTATGAATTGTCTATAATTATAATGTCCTTAAGTAGCACTCAACATGGACAAATACGTGTTCATTAGAATAACTCTTTAGGCATTCATTCACTCTGTAGATTCTGTGTTCAGACTAAAAACTCGTTTCTTTCCAGGCTCGTTTATTCCGTGTCTTTTCCATGCAATGCTTTTATCAAGTGATCACTGTTTAGGCATAATTAAAGCTTTTGATATTGCTTTTAATGGACCTTTTGGTCCTAAATTGTATGGTAAATAAATAAATAAATTAATTAATTGTTTCAGTGGTGGGGAGCATCCATTTGTTTCTCGCCCAAAGATAATGCGTACGCCTGAGCCCTCCTCCGGTCGTCCTGGCAGCCGGGGTCATGAACTGATGTCACCCCTTCAACCAAAATTCTCCGATTCTCTGCCACGCCCTGGCTCTGGCGGAAGGCCATCTAGTGAGTTAACACGTCGAGTTAGCATTTGATCTCATATAGTGACTGATATAGCGCCGTTATATTTATGATATACAGTGCATCAAGTGGTGGTCGTTTCAGGTGCTACAGGTGAAACGAAGTGATTGTAATGCGTTTGACGGTTTGAGAAGCCTCGCTGAATTCCGGTTGGTGTGTTGTGTGCAATGGTTTTTGACTGATGCAAGTGAATGGCCTATATGTATTGATCGTAATCGGTATAAGAGCACAGTGAGTAGAAGAGAGCAAAATGAGCAGGAGAGACCACAGTGAGCAGAAGAGAGCAAAATGAGCAGGAGAGAACACAGTGAGCAGAAGATGGTACAGTGAGCAGAAAAGAGCACAATGAGCGCAAGAGAGCAGTGCACAGAAGAGAGCACAATGGAGCAGAAGAGAGCATGGTGGGCAGAAGAGAGCACAGTGAGAATAAGAGAACACAGCCCAAAAATATTTACCGTCTTAGGACGGGCACACAGCTAGTACAGAAGTTTTATGAGTGGAGCAGGGTTATTTATGGTGGGAGGGGAACTGGGGAAACTAAACAAGAGTTCGTGTAGGCCTACTGGTCGCTTTAAGACCTGCTGGGGACCCAGTTCCTGTGGTACAGCGAGGCCTCTCCTGCACGGAATTATGGATTAAGACCTCGACGACTATTAAAGGGGTGGGGAATCTTTTGGAGGTAACGGTCCTGATGGCGGATAAAAAAGAGCACGACGACTCTGGACGCCTTAAGTTGGGGTAATGTAAGTGTATGTCTATAGCGACCATATGGCCTCTACCCTGCCCATTGTTCAGTGAATTGATAGGGTTATATCCTTCACCGATGGCCGCTCCCCGTTGGAATGGATGCCACACCTTTTAAGGTCCTCGTGTACGGACCGTGCTAGCACGAGGTTCGGATCTCATAAATTAGCCTCTATCGGTATGCGAACTAGCAACCGCACTTAAAGGAGCGCATGGGACGTACGCCTTTACTAATGCAGCTAACGGGGCGAGTGAAGACCGCGCGTGGCTTCCCGCCTTTGTAAACGTCAGATTCAGGTGAAACTTAATCTGTTTTAGCACAAGTACTGCGTTCAATTGTAATTACATCATGCTGCAATTAAGTTAATTAGGCCTAATTAACTGAATTAAAACGGATTGTGTTTTATTGTTTTCCGTTTTGCAGGTCAGTCAAGTCTTCGACTGAAATGAGGTCATGAGGGAAAGGTGCTCGGTACATTTTTATGGAGTAGGAACCGCATGGGATACAGTTGGACCAGTTGGTCATTTGCCTTTCGTATCAACATGACTCGAGTTTAACTTGCAAATGAGATGTAGTTATATGGATCTGTGGACTGTTTGTTTTAATTGTTTTTTAAAGATTACAGTCCACAGATATTTTAAGCACGTGTTTTATGAATTAAGGACTGAATGATAACAAATAGTGCCACTTAAAGGTGGGGTATTATGGGTACTTTAAGACGTTCTAACAAGTTTCAGCTGACGACTTTTCTGGATGTTGACCTGATTGCGGTTTGGATTTGCATGGTGCGTCATCATTTGCGGTCTTTTGATATTATATTGTGTGCTATAGAAGTTGCCAAATGATAATAATGATACATTGATACAACATATACATACATGTAGGCCTACCTTGCCCTACAACATCTAGCCATCTGAGTCCTTAATGATTGTCAGCTATTACTTTAAACTGGGGTCGTCTGCAAAAGGACGTCCGCAGAAATTACCTACTTTGGACCCATCTTTGGCATGACCCTTTCCCTCCTTTGTGCAGAAGCGATCCGCGCTCAACTTCCCAAAACAACAGCAACACCAATTACGTTCTTGCTGTAGCCTATGGAAGCGACGAACTCCCAAGCTGAGCGAAGTATAATAATAATAATAATAATAATAATAATAATAATATTAATAATAATAATAATAATAATAATAATCTTTTCTTTATTGAAGCGCCTGACAAACGCACTGCGCTGTACATTTACATGTTATGACAATTGAACACAAATGGCTGAAGACATAAATCTTAGCACCTACTAACAGAACGGGACTCGAACTCGGTACCTCTCGCTCTGCCAGTGTGTTATCCAATGCGCTATCGGCGACTGACTTCTTGACTGGTTCAGCCAGTACAAATTCGTATAAAATTTTGTGCCCGGGGAACTGACTGACGAGGTTGGACTCCAGAATCTTGAATTTGAGTCTTTCCTCGAAAGGTAACAATAGCGCAAGATGAGGATATTTGGTTAAATTATTCACTAGCCGAGCGGCACAGTTCAGTATGAATTGACGCTAATGGATTCGGAATTTTGGCAGGTCTGCAAGGATGGAACTGCTGTGTACAGCCCAGTCGCGTCAGAACAAGGGAATGGAGCAAATTATTTTGCCCTATGGCCTTATCTAATTTATTTCAATGAGCAAACTTGTTAGCCCAAAGACCATAAATAAAGCTAGCAAAAAACTGATACAGAGTTTAGTTAGATTAGCAGCTGGTCTCTAGTTTGTTGTCCTAACTAGGCCTAACATTGCCACTAGCCTAATTCTTCTTTAGTAACTAACTGTTAGAGCACAGATAATATTTGCTATCTCAACCCATTTAATAACTAACTGTCAGAGCTTAGACAATTTTTCCTATCTGTTACCTGTTACAAGTTGCGACCTGTCAGCTTGGTGTTGTGAATAAACGAAATTGATTGATTGATTGATTGATTGTAACGTGTAGAGTTACATATATAACCGAATAACCAAAAGAAGCGATGATTAGGCCTATAATAGTCGCGTCAGATAGGTCACTCTGTTCGTTTTTGGAAGTCACAGTCATGTGAACAATAGGCCTAGTGTCTTAGTGTTCTGTAGGCCTAAACTATTCCGTTCGGAAAAGTTTGAAGGGATTATATTGCGAGCCTGATTCAATTGCCCGACCACTGTTGTGAGAGGTGTGAGCCTAATTAAATCTAATAAAAATCAAGCAACTTCTAAAGTGCCACATACAATTACACAGAGTATCAGTTAATGGTCGCTGTTACGAGGGAAAATGTCAATCCACTCCAAGGACATACACTTCCTCTAGGTCACTTTCCTGCATGTGACAGATTCTTTTTATTTTATGTGCAACACCTATCAGATGTTAATGGTTGCTGCTAAGAAATAACGTCGATTCACTCTCAAGGATATACAGAGTTATATATGTAGTTAATGACACCAATGTTGGTCGATGAGCTGCGTATTCTTAGCACTAATTAGGTCCAATCATCGAGAAATATTTTGATAATTCGTCTAGCACTCGCCCGAGAGTCGGATTCATTTCAGTTCATTTCTTTAATTATAAAGACTGGCGCGTAGTGAAAGAAACAATGAAGCTATAGATAGGCCTAGACGATAATTATTGGCAGCCTAAACGGGTATCTTAAAATGCTCACCGATTGTAACAGCTACAGATGTAGGTTGCTTTTCCCTGCCACGATTGCTGCAGCTCATTTTAGGGAACTGATGACGATGATGATAATTTATTGTATACGAAGTTATTTAGGGCCTCTGCTGATTTTGTTTTCAAACATCGTGCATACCTTAGGTTACCTACTTTTCAGAGCACGTCCTTGTTGAACTGACGCAAAATAAACGTTTTTTAAATTAAAAAAGTAAGTCTGCATCACTTTAAAGCAAAAGTTCGGTTGAGGTGTGGTTGAAACGACCACGTTTTAGCCATAGAACTACCATTGACGTTGCTAACTGCTCTAAACACCCATCGATCTTTGGGGACTGACGTTGTAACGCCATCTGGTGCGATTGGATTTCGCTCTCAGGTGGACAAAACATCCCATTCAATAAAAGTCATCTTTACCGAATCGATTAATGATGAAATCCACTAAATGGAGCTGCCACATCAAACGCAGCAGATTGTTCAAACAAGGCATGGAAGGTCACAGACAACTACAAAAGAGGACCCACGGCTCGTTGTCTCAGACATATCCGTCAGTTGTTGAAGGTGCGTCCATACGCAACACGCAACAACTGGCTTGTCGCTGAACAGACAACGAACTGTTGGTATCTTCTGAGAAAACGACCACGACAACCGCATACGACACGATATCGGCTTCGTCAGACCTTTACAGGTATAAAGTTAATAAAAATGCAGGCAATTCACGTTTCACGTTTGAAGAAAAGATAAAACAAAATCGTAGTTTTAAACTGGCTGAGAGCCTGAGACTATTAACATTTCAACACAGGTCTACTGTTATGAGTAGTTGATCGCAGATTGCGTGTTAATGCCAATGGTTTTAGCGGATCTATCCTGCTAAGAATTTTCATATTCTTGCATTTTTAAATCTATGACTCTTCTGCTGGAAAATTCTTTGTCTTTAGGATCCAGCTGCATAGATTCATTTCCTTGGATCTGCTGTATTCTGTTCAGCTTTTATCTCTAGCGCAATACACTTTTGTCTCTTTCGGCAATTTGAAATTCCTCGTGCTGATACTCAGGGCCGGCCTTAGGCACAGGCAAAGCAGGCAGTTGCCTAGGGCGCCACAATCTAGGGGGCGACATTTTCACAAAAGTGTGTTTTAACAGTTTTTTACTGTTAGCCATTTTTCAATTAAAATGATTATTTTCATTTGAATTCAAAACTTTTGCGTATGGAACAAATTTTAAAACAATTATTGGTTTCGTTGTACCTTTTCAAGTTGACCTAATTCAATTTCGACACCCCACAAATTTTTATTTTAACCATTAAAATACAAGTATTCACGCGTGTCTGTATTCTGTAGTTTGTGTCTGGCCGTCCGTTTATCTGATGTCGATAAACATAGTGAGAGCTTCGACTGAAATTGCCAACAACGGAAGAGATATTATTGTAGTATAACATATTTAATCAATGTAGCTTTATTTGTTGAATGCTGAGCAGACATCGCAGTTGCATCAACTAAGTTAATTACCTGTAAAAATCTGTACATTAACATTTTAATAACAATTTTCTTAATTATATCTAAATCAATTTATAGATGTGATCTTATAAAATAAACATTTTAATTTTTTTAATTAGGTAGGCTAAAGCCCTGTGAAGCGACAGAAGTTATCGAGTGCTCGAAAAAATTAGAAAAACACGACAGAGAAGTTGTATCAAAAGCAAAAAGGATGTCTTTTCAACTATTTCAACAAAACTTAAACTACTTTAGCTGTCAGTGTTAGTTCCCAGTCATCAGCTAGTAATTCATTTGTAAAATACTAGTATTGATGGTATTTTCTTAAATTGCTTTCAGCTTATAAAAATACAATTTTGATAAACTGAAACCTGTTGGTGAAAAACTACAAGCAGAATAGATTTCTGATTACTAAAACAAATAATGTTTTTAACAAATAATTTTTACTTTATCGGTAATTTGAATTTTTCGGAAGGCCTAATTCGAAGTCTTTTTGCTTGTTACCATCCCTCCAAATTCAAAATTATCCAGGGTTGAGTGTACTAAATAAAAAGTAATAATAAATAAATAACTCAGTTGAGCGTAAATCTTTTGGCGGGTTCATCATTGAGTTGTGACGTGGGGTGGACCGTGGAGACGGATCAGAGGGCGCCAAATGTATGCTTCGCCTGGGGCGCCATTTGGGCTAGGGCCGGCCCTGCTGATACTATTAACATTTCAACGCATACAGGCCTTGTTTTTGCCTGTCTGGCAGACCAAAGCTCCATTCAAGCCCATTTCTCCAAATCTAGTCAGTTTAAACTCTGGATTTGTTTTATTAGCAGTTGAAAGGCATGCATGAAGGCCACTTCAACCCTACACATGCATTTGGTCAAGCAGTATGCCATAGGCTGCTGACTGCTATCATTTAACGCTTCCACGATGTAGTGTAGACCTACTAAAAGCGGATGGGAAACCAATGCAGATCGTTCTTAAAATGTGAAGTCAATATGTTGCTGCTCTCAGTGCCTCTGAAGAGTAGCTCTCCCTTAGGTGGCGCTTATAAAATTTTACAATCACAATTAGATGGCAATGTCCGAATGTCGTAAGCCTACGATTTGATAGCTTTCAAAACTATCTACGTTTTAATAATCTCTTGCACGCTATATATTTGCTCACACTTGGACGCACGGTGCTATGGGGTCGTCCATTAATTATGTCAACAAAATAGGGGGAGGGGCCGTGGAAAAGCCTTTGACAGTTGTTGACAAGGGGGAGGGGGTTCGGTACAAGTTGACGTCAAGAAATTTTTCTAAAATAAATCAACACAGACTCTTCCAAATGGTAGCGAAAAACATAAGTAAATGCCAAAAATGTATAAGTGCTTAATGTTTGATACTACTGAAAAGCTGGTAATAAACTAAACTCATATATTTTGAAATTCGAGATTGCATTTTTAGTGTAAAAATTTAAAAAACAATGATTCTACATGTATTGAGCCATTTTGTTTCTTTTTTGGGGGGGGTTCTGGGATTGTTGACATAATTTTTTGGGGGGTCCACAATGTTTGACAGTTGTTGACAAGGGGGAGGGGGTCAAAACTGCCTAAAAATTTGTTGACATAATTAATGGACGACCCCTAAGTGTCGTATTGAGGTCCACCCTACTGCTGCAATATCGCAGGACTTCATACCGCATTTTCTTTTTAAGCTCTCGCTTGGGTTAAACTGCATGGATGCTATCCTTTATATAAACACTTATAATCTTACTTACGCTGATGACCTCCAATCTTACTTGCACTCCTCTGTAAGGTAGCTTTGAGTGCTGTTCGCTTGATGTCTCGTGCATCTGACTGGCTTTCTTCCAATCGCCTGAGACTTAATCCCCTTAATCCCCAGTTCATATGGTTGGGTACACGCCAGCAGCTGGCAAAACTTGACCTGAATTTACTTGCAGCTGAATTTCCTCTTATTTCATTCTCTACCTCTGTACGAGACCTTAGTGTCATCCTTGATCAGGAACTAATATTTTCTAAACACCTCTCCTCTTTGTCTCTGCTCCTGCTTTTAACCATCTTCGTAAAATTAGGGTTGTTTTGCCTCGCTCTCTTTCAACCTCTGCTGCTTCTACTCTTATCCATGCCTTTGTCTGCTCTCGTCTAGACTATTGCTCTTCTCTCTCTACACTGGTCTTCCTCAAGTCCACTTGTCCTCCCTTGAGAGGTCTTTCGGTCTGCGGCGCACCTTGTTGGTCGCATACCTCGATACATGGTAGCGTATCTTCCTACATACATAATACTCTTCACTGGCTTCCCCTCCGGCAGCGTATTCTTGTATCGCCTCTGCTCTCTCGTTTGGCAAAAAGCGTCTTGGGTACAGCTCCTCGCTACTTATCTACCACCTTTGCTCGCTCTTCCTCTCTTACTGGTCGCTCAGCCCTCCGTTCCTCTTCTCGGGGTGACTTTTGGTTCCATTTGCCCGCACTGCTACGATGCAGCGCCGAGTATTCTCTGTCATTGGTCCAACAGCATGAATGACTTGCCATCTTTCCTTCGCCTATTTCCTCGTGATAACCTCGACTTCCTTTTACGCCCTATTAAAGACTTTCCTCTATGATCAGGTTCTGGCCAGGGCTGTTAAAGGCTTGGTTTTTGTTTTTGCTTTTTTATTTTAAACCAAAAAAACCAAAACCCGTAAATTTTTGTTTTTGTTTTTATACAGTTATTATAACTATAAGGCCGTCCATAAAGTACGTCACGCTATTTTTGACCATTTTACCTCCCCCTGTCACAAACTGTCACAAAACTCGGACCCCCCTAAAGTACGTCACACTTTCGAACATAGAAATAATAATACTTTCGAAAGCAAGGCTAATACATAAAGAAGGCTTCGCAACAGCATTATTACTAGCGCTCCTAGCGAGAGGAATCGTGAAAAACACATTCAGGAGATATGCATTTCATGCTATTTTGACATAAAACTAATTAAAATGTTTCAGAAAATTTTGAAAAATTATTTTAAAGCTATAAAATTCTACTAAAAAATAAAAATATATTATAAATAAAATTTAAAAAAATAAATCTGTGACGTCACACATGGCCTGACCCCCCTCCTTCCTGTCACAAACTGTCACACTTTCTTAAACCTCTCCCCCTGGAGCGTGACGTACTTTATGGACGGTCCCTAAGTGCTAAAAATGGAGTCTCTTCAACTCTCTTGGCAATTGTTGTATGTTCTTTGTTAACTTCGTTTTATGATGATGTTCTACGGTTCTACTGTTCTAGAAGCTAATTTCAATTATAATGCATCTGATTAATTTGAATGGTATTATGGCATTTTAATGCGTTTATGATCCGAAATAGAAAATTTCAAAAACTAAAACCAAAACAACAAACAAAACCAACTTTTCATTTTTGAAAACTTTTGGTTTTTGCATTTCCTGGGTCTGGCTCGGCGCTTCTGAGTAGAGCCCCTTGAAGAGGCGCTATATAAATTGATTGATTGATTGATTGATTGATTGATTGATAGATCTTCGTGCTACGCAGCTCTTAAGTTACACGAATCCGCATAATGCTACGCAGCTGTATTCAGCTTTCGTTCACAAATTCAGTTACTGTAGGCCTATGTATGTATATTTGAGTCCTGTGCGTGTTTTTCCGGATTTGTTCTACTCGCACGATTTTCTTGCCAAATTTATTTCGTAGGCTTTCGCTTATATAAATTTTGTACAGCGTTATATGCTGCCCTATGCTAATAGCTAATGCTCGGCATTTGCTTTCACTTGCAGATTTGACAACAATGAAATTCTCAACCATGCACTGGTTGGGAATGGCGGTGCTTTTCTTGTCCACGGGTAAGAATACATCAGATATGTATGCTATTTATGTACGTATGTATGCATGTATGTATGTATGTATTTATGTACGTATAATCGTATACACGTTTATGTATGTATGTAATATGTATGTATGACATGTAATGTATATTTATAAATGATATGATTGTGATGACGACGACGATGTTAATGATGATTAATGATGATGATGATGACGGTGATGATGATGATGATTATGATGATAATGATGATGATGATGATGATGATGATGATGATGATGATGATGATGATGATGATGATGATGATGATGATGGTGGGGGGTGGTAGGCTAATAATAATCCAGGAGCGAAGAAAGTGACTTCATTCCTGTTTCAACACCTATCGGCAGTGTTATTTTAGTTCCAGAATTAATTTCTATTCCTGTTCTTATTCTATTCCACTGTCGTCATTTTTGTTCTAGTTTTAGTTCCTCTTTATAAATAAATTTTGTTCTTGTTCTAGTTCCACTTCCTATTTAGAAATAATTTTAGTTCCAGTTCCACTTCCAGAAAATTTATATTTCTAGTTCCACTTCCACTTCCAGTTCTCACAGAAATGTCTAACATGAACGATTAATGTCTATCAGACTGTCACACAAAAGACTGTCTTGACCTATTTATGAGATTAGTGTTTTACGGACAATGTGAATGCCGTCATGCCGCCTAGCTATTAAAAATAAAAAAATATTCTTTTTCTATTCCGTTCTCGTCCCAGAAAAATATTGCAATTTTTATTCCTATTCTATTCTCGTTCCAGACTTATTTTTTATTCCAGTTTTCGTTCCGTGGAACTAATTTAAAATTATTATTATTCCTATAATAGTATTCTCAAGAACTAAAATAACACTGCCCTATCGGTGACCATGCAGCAATTTGAATGTAGTTCCCCTCTGCTGATTTTTAATACAGAGAGTAGTTATACTAATTACTTCAATTGCGAAACAATTTAATGTCACACACTGGGAACGTTCTTTCTCGGCAAAAAACAAAAATCCGCACAAGAAGAACAGATAAGTTTTTTCTGATTTTCCAGAAACGAAGTCTTAACAGCAGCGTTATATTATCTCGTTATTGTTTCTTTCAGTTTGTGGACAGGAAGCACCTGCCGCAGAAACCGTTCCTGAGCCAGTCATTCTTCCAGTGCAAGAACCTGTCTCTCAGCCAGAAATTGCTCCACTTCCAGTGCCAGAACCAGACCCAGTCATGACTATACTTCCTGTGCAAGAACCAAAGCCAGTCATTGCTCCACTTCCAGGTAAAACAGGGTTCTTAATAATTGTTTTTGCCGATCCTCTTCTATTCATGGGTTGAAGGGCGAAATGTTCGTTTCTTAGGGTATGGCCACCAACGAAAGTCGTAGCAGATCAAAAGTAAATGATAGGAACTGCATGATGCGGTTGTCAACGTTGATATGTACAGTCAGAATCAGTCAGAAGAAGGAGAAGAAGATGACGATGAAGGAGAAGATGAATATGATGATGATGTGGAGGAGGAGTAGAAGGAGAGGATGAAGAAGACGAAAAAGACGAAGAAGTAGAAGAAGAAAAAGAAGAGCAACAGTCCTAAGAGCACTCTCCCAGCCTGAGAGCCAGCCATTGGTACAGAGTGTAAGCGACTTCATTTTTCTTAGCCTCGGCATATGAAGGCGGGCAGCTAGTCCTCTTCTTAGCCGCCATCTGATCCTCCTACCGAAAGTGTTCGGTCAGTGTGCTCATTGTGGTTGAGTTGAACGAGGATGGACCAGAAATCCCGAGACAAATTTCTGCCATAATGATATAACCAGTCAAATGGAGACAATTTCCTCTCTCGATCCGTCCTTATAATAGACCACAGAGAGGAGAGACAGAGAGGGGGGGGGGCAAAGACAGAGAGCTTATGGCGGTAGAGATATATGCGAGAGGAAAATACGATCAGAAAAGATATGTTTCTTCTGGTTGTAACAGAGTTACTTGAGCTATGGCTACTTTTTCCCAAAAGTAATTCAGACGCAGGTGATAGTCATAAGATGTTCTAGAACCAAGAATTTCCTCAGGGATTTCAAAGGCCGGTGAGTAGTGGGGAAAGTACTGGCCAGGCTCCCAAGCGCTCCCAGAAGAGTACTGGCCAGGCTCCCAATCGCTCCCAGAAGAGGCCAGGCTCCCAATCCCAAAAGTTCAGAAATTAAAATTTTGAAAACCACAAACCACAAGTTCGGAAATTTTAAAGTTGCAAACGAAAAGTTCAGAAATTAAAATTTTGAAAACCACCATGTCTGAAATTTTAAAGTTGCAAACGAGAAGTTCAGAAATTAAAATTTTGAAAACCACAAACCACAAGTTCGGAAATTTTAAAGTTGTAAACGAGAAGTTCAGAAATTAAAATTTTGAAAACCACCATGTCTGAAATTTTAAAGTTGCAAACGAGAAGTTCAGAAATTAAAATTTTGAAAACCACCATGTCTGAAATTTTAAAGTTGCAAACGAGAAGTTCAGAAATTAAAATTTTGAAAACCACCAGGTGTGAAATTTTAAAGTTGCAAACGAGAAGTTGAGAAATTAAAATTTTGAAAACCACCAGGTCTGAAATTTTAAAGTTGCAAACGAAAATTTCTGAAATCTTGAAGATGCAAACAAGAAGTTCTCAAAATATAAAGGATGTAAAACCACAACTTCTGAAAATTTTAAAGATGCAAATGAGATGTTCTGAGATTTTAAAGTTGCAAAAGAGAAGTTCTGAGATTTTAAAGTTGCTACCTATAAATTTAAGTATCTCGTTAATTCTAGATAGTATAGTTTGAGGTCTAACACTAAAAGCATGTTACCCAAAAGTGCTTAGTGAGCATAATAAATAGTTGATAAGAAGCAACAACAAAAAAGACTTGCGAGCTCTATTTCAGGCTCTTTTTTCTATAATTCAATGAAAATACATAGGCTTGTTGGATATGAGTAATGTGTGGTAAGCCTCCAAAAACAATGAGAAACTACTAAATATTCATTGCGAAAAATGGCCATGAGTGTGCTGTAATAGTGTGTAAGCTCAAAGGCTAGCTGCATTGGCCTCCATGCTTAAAGGCTAAGGCTTATTAGAATGGCTGGTTGGCTATGTGTAAAAGGCCATATGTCGAAATATAATGAATAATGAGTGATTTTAAGAAAGCGAACCCTAACTCAGTCCCTTTTTCTATAATTCGATGTAGCTACTGGGTATATTTCACAACAGAGGGCAAATTAGATAAAGTTCCGTCTTCTCCTTTGGACGGCTTACACAAAGATAAAAATTATCAATTTATAATATTTAAATACATTGTAGGGCATGAATTAGTTTAAAAAATTATTATTTTATATTATAATATTTAGATGATTAGTATGAGAAAAAAAATTATAAAGTCCAATTTTTAACTGAAATTGTATTGTTCTTTCTAATGGTGAGTCAATTCAACGTTACGTTAGGGTAACAGCTGAAACGCTTAACTGATGTTTTATAATTTTTAGATCATTAACTTACATATATCCATTGCTCTATAGGCCTATGGTTTTTATTAACTTATTAACGAACTACATAATTAAAAAATAAATATAACCCTCTGTCTTCAATTATTGCTTACAACACCGTTACGAATGGGTTTCTGCCATCTGGGAATAAATTGAAAACTCTCGGTTTTTGAATTGGCATCTTCGATAGCAGGTAACCAATCTGCATTGATTTTGCCAACAAGAAATCAATATGGATGTTTGCTTCTGTTGACAATTTTCGAAAATTTATCCGGTAATGTAATAGTATAAAAAAGATTTACAACTCCGTGACTGTAATTATTGCACTTTGCGTATATATATAATTTTTTTCTTTCAAAAATAATATTGAAATTGAAAGCCTCGCCACTATAAACTAACTATTTTGTGTATCTTAACTCGTCCGGTGAGCATGGAGACCTAATTATGAATATTTTACAACTCCGTTACTACAACTCCGTTAAATTATTCTCTATTAAAATGAATTTATTTAATGGTACATGTAGAAAATTTGTCGTAAAAATAGTTTAGGTTGCTGTGTAATGCCTAATAATTTAATGCACACTTAAAACTAATTAATCACTTATTATAAACAGTGGTTGTATATTGTATTGTGTATTTATTAAGTAACGGAGTTGTAAATATTAAGGAATCAAAGTTGTATGTGTTTCACATAGTAAAAAGACTAAAATAAAAAATTAGTCCAAATCTGTCAAATTTAAGCTCTGCTCAATATCAAATAGCCTATGCTTCAGGACTGCTAGAAAATATTTGTGTAAGATTTTTTTTTTTTTACATGACTTTCTTTTTCTCTAATTCTATTTCTGAATTTGACGCCTGTTGTGAAATATACCCTACTAGAGCGTGCCACCGTGTGTGACGTCAAACCCTACTTAACCCTAATGAGCCCCTTATTTTATAATTCCATGGCTTGTACTGTCATTGGTTGCAAGTACAAACGCCTAATGTATTGGCATATGCGCTTAAAGGCTAAGAAGAGCTGCCTGTGTAAGTGAGAAAGGATGTTAGGCCAAATAGAATGGTCAGCTGTAGTGTAAAATACTGCCCACTTTGTGGTTAATGAATATTCAATGAGGTTGGGCACTTTGCAAGGGAGGGGGCATGCACGTGCCCTAAGAAGAGTGACCTTGAAATGACCCTCGCACAGCTTTAGTGGGTGTGTGTTTCACGCTGATGTCGTCGATTGACCTTTGAACTGTACTTGGCCTACATTATGCTTATACCAGATTGGGAGCCTGGCCAGTACTCTTCTGGGAGCGATTGGGAGCCTGACCAGTACTCTTCTGGGAGCGATTGGGAGCGTGACCAGTACTCTACTGGGAGCGATTGGGAGCGTGGCCAGTACTCTTCTGGGAGCGATTGGGAGCGTGACCAGTACTCTTCTGGGAGCGATTGGGAGCCTGACCAGTACTCGTCTGGGAGCGATTGGGAGCTTGGCCAGTACTCTTCTGGGAGCGATTGGGAGCTTGGCCAGTACTCTTCTGGGAGCGATTGGGAGCCTGGCCAGTACTCTTCTGGGAGCGATTGGGAGCCTGGCCAGTACTCTTCTGGGAGCGATTGGGAGCCTGGCCAGTACTCTTCTGGGAGGGATTGGGTGCCTGGCCAGTACTCTCCCCCACTACTCCGGTGTCACCCACGCGGATTAATTCTCGATTTAACTTAGCTTAAGGATTTCTTGGCGTTGTACCAATGTTTCCGAAAGCTCAAAGGTCACCAGTCAGATGAAAGTCGATGGGATCCGTGATTCTTTTAAGGTTACGGCATTCGCAACATATGGATAACACTTAATATTGCGACTGAATGCAATAATTGACTTTCGTAAATGTTACATAATTATATAGTTTAAAAGAAGACATCGATTTGAATATTCGTCAACAGGAATGGCTTTGTTAACCTACAGGGTTCTGCCTGTTGTTTTCTTAAATATACGAATATACATACATACTTATGTAGGACATGTGAAGCCCATGTGGCTATTATGGGCATCATGTGTCTTTCCACATGAGTCCACGTTATAAGTGGGCTACATTCCCGGCCAGCATCACAATGCGTATAAATCTAATGTGGGCTACATGCAGGCTTGCTATAGCAGAGATTAAACCCATGTTGGAATGTTGTCTATGTGCTTCATATAATTATACGTCCTATATATATCGCATTGCTGTTGGGGATTGTACGGTTAAACGTTTGCACAAAATAAAGCTCCTGTCCATCGGTTTACCACGAAAAGAATCTGCGTATATTACAGTTATATACGCGTAGGGCCCTGGCCCTTCGCCTCTTTATAGCCATCAAATAACCATCCCTTAGCCAGATTGTGATATACCACCACTGGCAAGAACAGGATCAAGATCTGGATCTGGTGACGCTGCAAGAACAGGATCAGGATCTCGTGTTGCTTCATCTGAAACAAGAGGTTCAAGATCTGGTTATAATATTCTTTGTGACATAGTTTGATGTAACACAATGGGAACGTTCTTTATCGAGTAAAACAAAAATCCCTCTTTTTCGGGTAAAAATAAAAATCCCACAGTAAGGAACACAATTGATTTTGTCAGTCACGAAATCTTAACAGCAGCGTTATCTCGTTATTGTTTCTTTCAGTCTGTGGACGGACACCTGTTCAAGAAACAGTTCCTGAGCCAGTCATGACTATACTATATAGTTATACAAGTTATAATTGTTAATTGTTATATGCATTTATTTACGTGATTTTAGAAATATCAATCAGGTCTGCTTTTGAGCGTGATCTTTGAATCTGGTTCAGATTTTGCGCGGTCTTAGGACAAGTTTCTTGTGGATAACTTTTATTTCCGTTGGCTTGGACGCCATTTTGGGTCAGAGGGGCAGCAGAGATTCCAACAAGTGATCAGGCTTTATCGTTCATATATTGGCTTCACATATCCTTCCATATGAGTCCATATTATAAGTGGAATATATCCCTGCCAGCATTTCAACACGGGCATTGGATGGGACCGTACTGAATCTGTGTGGGCCCTATATTAGAATATGGGTCCTATATGTGGGCTACATGCAGGCTTGCTATAGCAGAGATTAAACCCAAAATTGGAATGTTGTCATGTGGGTTTCATATACGTCCTATATATCACATTGCTTTGGGGATTGTACGGTTAAACGTTTGCACAAAATAAAGCTGCTTTCATCCGTTTACCACTTAACTCAGTGATGCGTATATATACGCGTACGACTCTGGCCTCCCGCCTCTTTATAGCCATCAAATAGCCATCCCTTAGCCAGATTGTGATTTACCACAATGTTTAATCAATACGCGTACTCTAACTGCAGGCAAAGTTTGTGTCAGCATATACGCTGACACACACACATATATATATATGTGTGTGTGTGCTTAGTGTGTAGTGTGTGTGTGTGTGTATGTGTGTTTGTGTGTGTGTAGGTGTGTGTAGGTGTGGAATACTAATGAAATCACATTGTTTTCTAGCAGAACGAACAGGATCTGGATCTGGTGACGCTAGAGCTCCAAGAACAGGATCTGGATCTGGTGACGCTAGAGCTCCAAGAACAGGAACAAGATCTGGTGACGCTAGAGCACCAAGAACAGGAACAAGATCTGGTGACGCTAGAGCACCAAGAACAGGATCTGGATCTGGTGACGCTAGAGCACCAAGAACAGGAACAAGATCTGGTGACGCTAGAGCTCCAAGAACAGGATCAAGATCTGGTGACGCTAGAGCACCAAGAACAGGATCAGAATCAGGATCTGGTGACGCTAGAGCACCAAGAACAGGATCAGGATCAGGATCTGGTGACGCTAGAGCACCAAGAACAGGATCAGGATCCAGGATCTGGTGACGCTAGAGCTCCAAGAACAGGATCAGGATCTGGTGACGCTAGAGCTCCAAGAACAGGATCAGGATCTGGTGACGCTAGAGCTCCAAGAACAGGATCAGGATCAGGATCTGGTGACGCTAGAGCTCCAAGAACAGGATCAGGATCTCCAACGCTAGAGCTCCAAGAACAGGATCAGGATCTGGTGACGCTAGAGCTCCAAGAACAGGATCAGGATCTGGTGACGCTAGAGCTCCAAGAACAGGATCAGGATCTGGTGACGCTAGAGCTCCAAGAACAGGATCAGGATCTGGTGACGCTAGAGCTCCAAGAACAGGATCAGGATAGGATCTGGTGACGCTAGAGCTCCAAGAACAGGATCAGGATCTGGTGACGCTAGAGCTCCAAGAACAGGATCAGGATCTGGTGACGCTAGAGCTCCAAGAACAGGATCAGGATCTGGTGACGCTAGAGCTCCAAGAAAAAGACCTCAACCAGATGATGATGATAGATCTCCAAGAAACGGACCTCAACCTGATGATGATAGATCTCCAAGAAATGGACCTCGATCTGGTGACGCAAGATCTCCACGAAAAGGACCTCAACCTGATGATGATAGATCTCCAAGAAATGGACCTCAACCTGATGATGATAGATCTCCAAGAAATGGACCTCAACCTGATGATGATGATAGATCTCCAAGAAATGGACCTCGATCTGGTGATTATAGATCTCCACGAAAAGGGCCTCGACCTGACGATGATGATACAACTCCAAGAAAAGGACCTCGACCAGATAGACGGTCACCTGACGGAAGATTGCCACGACCTGATGGCAGAGATGGACCCAGAGGAAGATCACCATTCCCAGTTGGCAGAGATGTTCCAGATGATAGTGATTCTCCCAGAAGAAACTTCCCTAACACAAAGTTTCCACGTCGTCGTCGTCCAGATGATGCAGATCTCCCAGATGATGAAGATTCCCCAGACAACAGTGATGCCCCAGATGCTACAGATGGTCCAGATGGTCAACATGGCCCGAGAGGATCTCCGAGGAGAAGATTTCCAGGTGATAAAACCAGGCCTGCAAGTAGGTTCCCAAGAAGACGAGGTCCAGCCAGAAACCAGAAGACTGGAGACCTCAAACGCGGTAATTATTATGTTAATGTCGTCGCTTTATTTAAATTTAACAATAATTATTGTCGGTCGAGTCAACATCAATTACATAATTTTAGTATTCTGCTGGTGTCTATATAAGCTCTGCTTATAGGCTCATATACAGCTATCTTCAAATCGCGACTAAAATGGGGAGGGTGTCGTGGTCGTGTGTCATGGGCGTATTTAGGGGTGGTTTTAACGGTTCAAACCCACTCTCGAAATAAATGCATTACGGTTATAAAAAACAACTTAAAATGTCGAAAAATACGGCCATCTCCAATGAAGACCCCGAAAACTAAAAACCCGAACGAAATTGTTTCTTGGCTAGTCCCTGCCGTACCGAATAGCATTTGTTAGTTGTTAGAGCTCGGCCGAATACGGCCGAATACGAATAATTAGACACTATTCGGCCGAATACGAACACAAATACGAACAGTAGGTGATGACAGAGCGAGGCATAAGTAAAAAATATAGGGCCTACACAAGTAGGCCTACAGCCTTATAGGCCTATTTATTTAAAAAATATTTATTATAACTCAATTTTCATACAGTGTTAAGCTTCATTTTGCCTTCAAATCTGAATTTCTTTATATGGGGCATTACAGAAGAAAGTTGTCCTTCACACTAACAGTTATGTAAATTTCCTTGCAGAAGGACTAAACATTAAAAAAATGTAGACTGGGCTTTCCACTGGAGAATCATCGCTTTTTGACTTCATGAAACAATTTTTTCACCATTTATGTATTTTGAATGATTATTTAATGCTGTTTGAAACTTTTCAAGTGGCCAGTAGGCCTACCACGCGAAATTATTACCATGGACATACTGCAAAATAGTTCTGGGATCATTGTCCTTTATTGTACAATATTTCCACAATAGACTTCGCTTAATGTAAATTTTTTTCTGAAAACTTAATAATAAGTGTTCGCTATAAATAAATATTAATTTTAACGAAAGTGGAACAAATTTAAGATTTATTTAGCTAACCAGCATACAACCGGAAACTAAAAGAGAGTCAGATCATAAAGGAAACTACACAGAGAAGCGCTAACTTTATATAGCTCATTTAAACATAGACGCCAAAATTTATGCAGAGCTTTTACTATTCGTATTCGGTTCTAAAAACTAGGCCGAATACGAATAAACTGTCCCAAGAACTACGAGGTCCAAGCCAATCGAAACCAGAAGATTCGGTAGACCTATATACACATGCGATATATATATATATGTATAATTATAGCGCTTTATTTAAATATGTAACGTGCATTATTGTCGGTCGATCAACATCAATATAGCATGAATTCGACGAATGTATTATAGATCAACAAAGTTGTGTTTTTATATAATAAAGAAATTGTCTATCTTCTGAAACATCAGGCCATACCATAGATGAAATCCTAAACTATATAACACTTGTTGAAGTTCAACAAGTCTTATAAGCACTCTCATGTACCATAACATAAACATTGATGCTTTTCGGGCACAAGTTAAAATGTAAAGGCACACATCCAGAACAGGAAGTTAAAATCAGTATACGAATGGTTTCCCACTGTAAGAGCTCTCCGCAGACATGATAGGTGGGAAATACAGTCCATATTACACAGTGGCCCATATTACAAGCCTTTCCCTAGTTATATATATTCGTTTATTAAGAACACAATCTGACAAAAACGCAGAAATGCTAACTTGAGTGATAATGAATAATTAAAGTTCATTAGAAAGTCTTAGAATAAACTAGTAGGCCTAAATATTTTTATATAATGATCTGTGAATAAATTGAGAGTTGTCCTTGGGTGGGAGAGTTAAGCTTCATGTAGCCTTCAAATCTGAATTTCTTTATATGGGGCATTACAGAAGAAAGTAAGTGTCCTTCACACTAAAAGTTATGCAAAATTCCTTGCAGAAAGACTAAACATTTAAAAAATCTCGATTGGGCTTACCACTGGAGAATCATCGCATTTTGGGTGCATGAAAAAATATTTTACAGCATGTAGGCCTATGTATTGTGAATGATTATTTAATGCTGTTTTGAAACTTTTCAAGTGGCCAGTAGGCCTACCACGCGAAATTATTACCATGGACATACTGAAAAGTGCAAGTAGCCCTGCTCGGATCATTGTCCTTTATTGTACAATATTTCCACAATAGACTTCGCTTAATGTAAATTTTTTTCTGAACACTTAATAATAAGTGTTCGCTATAAATATATTAATTTTAACGAAAGTGGAACAAATTTAAGATTTATTTAGCTAACCAGCATAATTAACCGGAAACTAAAAGAGAGTCAGATCATAAAGGAAACTACACAGAGAAGCGCTAACTTTATATAGCTCATTTAAACATAGACGCCAAAATTTATGCAGAGCTTTTACTATTCGTATTCGGTTCTAAGAAACTATTTGGCCGAATACGAATAAACTATTCGGAGCACTATTCGGTCCGAAGCGAATCGAATACGAATATTCGGTACAGCATATATATACATATATATATATATTTGTATAATTATAGCCTACATGATATATAGATACGTGCATGTGTGTGTATATGTACATACATATATATAACATTCGAAATCCAGTTATAAGGGGTCGTCCATTAATTATGTCAACAAATTTTAGGCCTTTTTGACCCCCTCCCACCCCCTTGTCAACAACTGTCAAACATTGACGGACCCCCAAAAATTATGTCAACAATCCCAGAACCCCCCTACCAGCAGCGTAGCCAGACTGAAATTTTTTCTCAACGACCTTTTTTTAGAGATTTGAACTCGGATGACCTTTTTTTAGACATTTTTTCGGATGACTTTTTAAGACATTTTTAGATGACCTTTTTTTAGACATTTACTCTTTTTCGCTACCTTTTTGGGATTCATTGCGAAAAAAATGTTTGACGTCAACTTCAGCCGAACCCCTCTCCCCCCTGTCAACACCTGTCAAACTTTTTCAAACCCCCTCCCCTATTTTGTTGACATAATTAATGGATGACCCCTAAGCGGAGACTCGAAAGTCTCCGAAAGAGCGATGACATGGGGGCACTGAGTTCACCTCAAGATTGTGAGGTGCCCGTGTTTACCGCTGCAGACACATTTCATGCATTGCCGCATCGCTCCTCAGGCACCTATTCAATTGATTCATAAAATATGTCTTTGATAACGCCTAATCTTTATCATCGTCGTCAACATCATCGTCATCATCATCATCGTCGTCGTCATCATCATCATCATCGTCGTCGTCGTTGTCGTCATCATTTTTTTCCTCGAGATACATATTATTCCTTGAGATTTAAACAGGCTTCGGAGAATTTATTATTATTATTATTATTATTATTTTACCCGAGGTATCAAGGATCCCTCAGGTGGCCTAAAAAATCCGGAGACTGCTGGAGAAGATTATTATTATTATTATTATTATTATTATTATTATTATTATTATTATTATTATTATTATTATTATTATTATTATTATTATTATTATTATTATTATTATTATTATTATTATTATTATTATTATTATTATTATTATTATTCGATTTTGTATGTATAATTTGTTTAATACCGTCGGTACTGCTTACAGTTATCGGACACCGCTGCACAGACAGCTTCTCGAAGGTTGGCTGTTCGTATTACAGAGCCAAAGGAATGTGCGCCAGCAAAGCCAATTCTCAGTAAGTATAACTGAGACCGCAACAGAGCTTTAGAGTCTTTGTTTAACGACGCCTGCGACGAAGACCAGCACGTGATGACGATCGTCATAAGATCTCCATGGCTACATTTGTTACAGCGTATACGTCCCATGCGTTTCTGTGTGAGAGTGAGTGCGTATCACGGGGATGGGATGGGGGGATAGTATAAAGGATAACACTCTTGCCTGAAGTTTTCACGGACCCGGTTCTATTCCCGTAAGGCCCCCCATGGGCTTAGCTCATGCTTTCATTCCCTAGGTGGCAGCAAAAGTGCAATGAGCTTGCGCCTTGCATGACTGCAACTTTGTTGATTTATGTCGTCTGTGATTTGTGTTCTTGTGAATTGTTTATTCGTCATAACATGTACATGTACAGCGCAGTGCGTTTGTCAGGCGCTTCACTAAAGAATAAATATTATATTATTATTATTATACCAGTGGAGGACTATTCAAGATATTTTAATCTCGGCTAGCACGGTCTCTACACGAGTACCTTAAATGGCGTGGCGTCCATTCAAACGAGCAACGGTGACGAAGGATCTCACCCGATCAATTCATTGAAACAATAATTAGCAGGGTCGAGGCCATATACGGTCGCTATATAAAAACGTGCAACTTTACATTTATATGCAGATGACCTTGATATTTGGGGTGTAATTTGTAATTGTAATCTAACATTTATAAAGCGCCACACAACGATTCAGAGGCCCTACCGACCCAAGTCAGTGCTATCACTAACAAATGAAATGGACTTCAGGCGTTTCCGGAACAGAGGAAGAGAAAGACTGAGCAGTTGAAGACGCAATTCATGCGGAAGAAGGTTCCAACTATGGGGGGAGGGAACATAGGCAAAACTTGTAGATTGAGCTGTGGTGCCGCGCATGCGGCAACAACCAGAAGGCCTCTGGAGGCCGAGCGGAGAGCGGAGCGACCAGGAAGTGAAGAAACCGATGTACAGAAGGTCTCGAGGCATGAAGGAGCTACCTCTGCGCATAAGAGATAAAATTTGTTAACTGGATGCGCTGGGGGCATAGGAAGCCAGTGGAGAGTGTCCCGAATGAAGGCAGATATGTGGACAAATCTCGCTAGACCATCAACAAGGCGTGAAGCAGCGTTAAGTGTGGACTGAAGCTTGGAAAGGCTTAGTGAAGAGAGACCAACTAGGTGAATGGGATGGTGACCATCCCAATGCAATGCACGTTAACATTTACACATAGCGCTGAAGAACGGATTTCTTACACATTTGGAAAATTCCATTAATTTTCAGGTAGACTGAAAAAGTTTTTCGCGTCGGTTACTTAGAAAGTGTTCGGTTTATCGGCCGAAAATTGTAACCGAAGGACATTGCAATGAACGACAAGCCGACAATGTGTCGGAGTCGCTATGTGAGATATCCCACCGTGAAAACCGCGTTTTTGAGCTCAAATTGGGGTCATAGATGGCTATCAGATGTCACAATTGGGGCGCGGTGCATGGGCCCAATGAACGTGTTGCATGGGCCCAATGAGCGTGTTGCGTGAGCAAGGGCTGATAAGCAGGCCCTACAACATCATAGGATAAACCGAAAAATGTTCTAGAGCTAATTGAGTGGTCAAGCAAAACAGGAGATTGTTAACGATCCCTTTTATTACGATTACAGTGTCCGTATGGCTTGGACGAAGTGCAGGAAAACCTGTGGACTGTGCAAGGAAGACGTTCCTGCCTGTCTTCCTGGCTACCGCTTTGATGACGCTGGACAGATCTGCAGAGGTGAGTAAGACTAGCGTTGACTCATATAACAATGTCTGCATTGTAGCTCACACCTGAGTCTGTCAAGAATGTTCACAGACGCGTCTGTTTGGTGTTACCGGTCTATTACTTTTGCTTATCAGTTACTAGCCAACATTTTATGTCCAGTACATTATTGCAGAAGCGCTATAGGATAGAACTGGCTGTTAAGAAGTGCACAAGCACTGGCATACGAGATGCCATCCTGAAGCTGAAAGTTTTTCGATTAGGTTTGGCAATGATTTTGGTTGTAAAATCATTGTCAAACCAATTGGGACGTTTAAAGTGAAACGTCATGTATAGATAACCGACAATATGTATGATACATCGGAAAATCCAGCAGAACTATTCAGCGGGAATTTTACCTGTTTGGATTGCGTTTTTAATACCAGCTAGCCTAATCTAACTATCTAATATAATTTAATCTGATCTAACTTATCTAATCTAATCTAATCTAATATGATCTAATGATTTCTACGGCACCGATATCATAATGTCTATGACATCAGTCGATTATCGCTTCTAATCTAGTCTAATCTAATCTAATCTAAACCAATCCAATCTAATCTAATTTACTACAATGCTTTCTATAATAGCCCCGTTGTCATAAAGCCTAGGAGATCACTCAGAGGTCCCTTCAAGTGATACTATGCAATAGCAAGTCAGGATCCATTGGGGAGGCCATGCAGGTCGAAATTGCGGTAGATCAGATAGACGAGAAACCAGGCTAAGTTGAAAGAGATGAGTCTTTAGTTATTTATTCATTTATTTATTCCACAAATTTATATAGCGCCCCTTCAAGATTTCAACTCAAAGGCGGTCCCTGTGCTTTTCTAAATGATGTCAGAGTCATTAATTATGACCAGACAGTCGAAAACGAACAGCTCGAGTAGCAGATGACTAGAAGAGTCAACACTGCCGAGTTAGACCTTGAATGACGCGTAAGTTTGTGATGGAAATTGCTGGTGAATCAATAAACGGTTTATTCTTGCGACTATAAATTATTACGTCTCATTTAATGCTCTTCTATTTCGTGTCTAGCATCGACATTGTTTGTCTGATGTCTTTCAGACGTTGATGAGTGTGCCGAAGGAACGGCTGCCTGTGCCGCAAATGCCAAGTGTGTCAACAAGGAGGGAAGCTACGAATGTCAGTGCAACACCGGCTTCGTTGGAAATGGAAAGCTTCTTTGCGAGGGTAAGCGCCATTCTTTCGTTTTTCCATGGAAATTTAAATACTGAATTTTTAAAGTTTTGAAACGTCATGGAAGATTAGAGCTTAGTGGGAGGAGAGGAAAGGAGGAACCGTCAAGTTAGGTTAGAACAAGGCATCGGATAGAATATTATATATATATATAATATTATGTGTGTGTGAGAATTGTTGTGTGTCTATGTACTGTATATGTATTTATTAGCCCTGATAGGGGGCCGTCCATAAATGACGTCACGCACCTAGGGGGAGGGGGGTCGGAAATTTGTGACGATGTGTGACGTGGGGGAGGGGGTCAGCCAAGTGTGACGTCACATCACGTCTGTGTAATTAAATTTAACAATTAACAACAATTTAATCTTAAAATAACAGCTCTAATTTTGAGTATTAAAATTTTCATAATTTTTGATTATTTTTATGTATACGGGCACCATTATTAATAATTTTCTAATTATTTAAATATTTGTCACCATAAGATTTTTAAATACTTATTACAATGACAATAAATAGGCATTGAAACATGTTTTATTATCATGTGGAAGTTTCGTTTTAGGGGGGTCAGAGCTTTGTGACGTCATTTGTCAGGGGGTGTGACTTTTTGTGACGAAGTGTGACGAGGGGAGGGGGGTCAAAAATCGGCCAAAATAGCGTGACGTCATTTATGGCCGGCCCTGATAGGCCAAACCCAATATATATACATATATATACCTATACAATTATACATATATATTATTACCTTTTATTCTATCGCAACTGAAGTAATACTGTCATCGTATTTTTTAGCCCAATGCACCGACGCTTCTGACACATGTGCGAAATATGCCAGCGATTGTTTCCTGTCCAGTCGCCGAATCTTCATGAACAAATTATGTCCAGTCACGTGTAACAAATGCTCAGTCAAGTGCGCCAAGGGCTACAGAGTGGGAACGGATGGAAAGACCTGCGTCAGTGAGTATTGCGATTACCCTAACATTCGATGATGATGATGATGATGATGATGATGATAATGATGATGATGATGATGATGATGATGATGATGATGATGATGATGATAATTATAATAATGATAATGATAATTATATAATAATAATAATAATAATAATAATAATAATAATAATAATAATAATAATAATGATAATGATAATGATAATAATAATAATAATAATAATAATAATAATAATAATAATAATAATAATAATAATAATAATAATAATAATAATAATAATAATAATAATAATAATTATAGCTTCTTAGAGCCTCGGGAGGAAAAATCCCAAAAATCAAAAGAAAACTAATAATAATGTTCTTTTCTAAATTTAAAAATACGCCTCCCAAGGCTCCCATACAATCAAGACAACATCAAAACTAATAAACGAGTCCTGTACAGCATAGAGAAGGGCAAAGTCTGATGCCGAAAGTTGAAACTGAATGACTGTATGTACTGTCTTATGTGCTTTGTCAGATGTGAATGAGTGCAATGAGAAGACTGCAGTCTGTCCCGTCCATTCGACCTGCGTTGATACCAAAGGCGGCTACCGATGCTCTTGCAACGCCGGATTTATCTTCAACATCGTCACCCAAACTTGCATCGGTAAGTAGCACAAACAGCATATAAACTAGCGCAATTTTTTGACATATGTTTACGTGTAAAGGGTCCAGATTGTCGATTTTAGTTTAAGAGAAAACAGGGCCTAAAGTCGTTTGGGTTAGAATTTGTGACTTTGTGATTTTAATCTAACTACATTCTCTTATCAAAGTACTTAACCTAAAAGGTTCAATTTCATTGGAATAAAAGTTTCTTATGACAGAATTTGTTAGGCCTATTTCTTTACAAAAATTTCAATTATTTGTTTTCGGTACAGTAGGCTTATTTCACGACTAAAGTGCATAATTATTTGTCAGATAATTCAGTGGCAGTAACAGATTAGTGAAGCTGTTGGCTGTTGGGAAATGGCTTCTAATGATTATAGCACTCCATAACAATGCAGTAGTAGTTGCGAAACCTTAGAACCTACAACTTCATGTTACTGTAGGCCCTATTCTTTAATCGCAAATTACTCAAAATGAGCATTTTTTGTGTTGTTCTGTATACCAGTCTGAGCAGTAAAATAACCAGACATGTGCTGGATAATA
Source organism: Aporrectodea caliginosa (assembly GCA_020284085.1). NCBI lineage: Eukaryota > Metazoa > Annelida > Clitellata > Crassiclitellata > Lumbricidae > Aporrectodea > Aporrectodea caliginosa. The sequence goes on along the minus strand of JACEVL010000259.1, from coordinate 292,889 downwards.
TGCAGGTTTACTCTTTATTTCACTCTCATTCTGAACATTTTGAAAATGACAATAACTACAAACCGACAATCTGGTCCATTTTCACGTCAACGACCACATATTTTCATTGATGCATTTATTTATTCATTCATTCTGAGAATTTATATAGCGCCTCTTTAAGATATCTAGTATCTACTCTGCGCTAACCTATTATGATGTTAAGTGTTTTTACGAACGAAAATATTACATCAGTTAGCAAAACAATGGACAGCAAGCTAGAAGAGTCACCACTGGCATGCAATCGACCAACGGATTCCCGTCGACAGCTGAAGATTGTAACTGACGATTTTGTTTATTTTTAAACTCTTATAGAATTTTGTAAGGTTATACCTCTGATCTTAACGGCCCCTCAGATTCGCATATCTGTGTGACCGTGCGCGTTAGATATTTTTAATAATCATAATAATAACAAAATTTAAATACTGCTAATGACGATTTTTAGGTTCTATGTTATTCTCCGACCTGTATTATTTTGACCGTAGGATATTGCTGTTTGGTTTTGAAAACGGTGTGCATTATATCAATCTACCTCACCATATCTTGCTGTAGAACGTAAGGTAGGCCTATAGATCTGTTTTCTGTAAAGAAAACGAAACAAACGACGGTGATGTTGACTAATTTTCTGTGCCTAGAATACTCCACGGACCTTTCGCCTCAATGCGATTCTCTCGAGGTCCAATGCTTTGCTGGAACATCTATGCAGCAGGCCTGGATGGCCGGCTACTGTCCTACCACCTGTAGGATCTTTGACCAGCCTCGTTGCGGCAGAGGATATAAGCTCAGCGCCGATGGACAGTGCGTCGGTAAGTACCTTTGCCATTGAAAATGCCTTTAGGAAAACGAATACATGGCCTACGCCTCCTGAGCAGGAATCCGGGGCAACCGATATGAATAGCGGTTATACAACTCCTATTAGATAAAACAAGGCTTGCTACAGCAGAAGGTGTATTTCGCCTAGAAATGTCTGGACAGCACTATGCAGAATTACCAGTTTATGTGATCCTCAATCCAATATCTCAGCAATACTCATTCCTTCCTTCCTTCCTTCCTTCCTTCCTTCCTTCCTTCCTTCCTTCCTTCCTTCCTTCCTTCCTTCCTTCCTTCCTTCCTTCCTTCCTTCCTTCCTTCCTTCCTTCCTTCCTTCCTTCCTTCCTTCCTTCCTTCCTTCCTTTTCCTTCCTTCCTTCCTTCCTTCATTCATTCATTCATTCATTCATTCATTCATTCATTCATTCATTCATTCATTCATTCATTCATTCATTCATTCATTCATTCATTCAAGATTCATTATTCATTATAGCGTCCCCCGAAATACCCACTCAGAGGCGCACCCAGTCTAACTCCGGTGACAAAGAACAGCTTTCAAATGCTTGTAAAAATTTGTCTCTAGCTAAAAGAACTCGCAGCTCAGAAGGAAGATTGCGCTCAGGTATTGTCCCGATAAAGGGCAAAGTAGAACTACCGACTTAATCTGGAATGAATATGTCTAACAGAAATCAAGCCACACAATCAAACAAGATACATACAGTGCTTTTAAGTTGTATTAATATAGGGCCAACATACTATTTCATATTACCAGCGCGATTTTTCCGACCTCTTCTTTTTCTGGTTCTCTGCATCTTATGCAAGTTCAGATGTCCGACGTCGCCACTCCTCTCGCTGTTGGACATCTTCGTTGAGCTTTCCGTATCCATCTGTCATCATCCAATCCAGCATCATCTGTCTTGGCCCAGCATCATCTGTCTTGAGCCAGAATGTCATTATAAGATGACATCACCAGAGCAGACTGGTTACTGATTTGAAAGATGTCGATGACTAACTCTGTCGACAACTATGCGGACGATAGTAGTTTTTGATTGACAGATGTGAACGACAGTAGGGTTGTGATTGACAGATGTGACTTTATTTATTGGTAGATTTGGATGAGTGCAGTTCGCCAGAGTTGAACGAGTGCGCCGAGAACGCTAACTGCGTGAACACGGATGGATCCTACAGTTGCCTGTGCGCTTCCGGATTCAAAGGAAACGGATTTGTTGAATGCACAAGTAAATCAACAATTTAGTATTTCCACGAATTATTTAAAAAATTAACTATTAGACCAAATATGTAATTCCATGAATTATTAAAAAGGTCATATGGGTTCTTGCGGAACTAAAACTGAAAGTGTGACGTTAATGAATACTTAGACGTTTTGTGTAAATTAATAATTATTAAACAGTTAAATAAATGAATAAGCTACTATGTAGCACTCACGAATGCTAGTAGCACAACCGGTGTTTTCTTCAATAGTTTCTGCTGTTACTTCTAGCCGACCGGTGCTATGACCTTCTCAGCCGCTCGCAGTGCGACGCTATGGCCAGAAAAAGTGGCTGGCAGTCACGCGGCGATCGTGCATTCCGATTCTGCGCTCGCACCCTCAAAGTCTGCACAAACGACGACATCACTACTTGCTCTAAGGGATACGTTGCCCAGAACGGAGTGTGCCTCGGTATGTGATCAACACTTCGCTTATGCATGTATACGGTACTGTAGCTGGTCGCCCGCGTATGGGAAGTTTTTAAAATTTCGTGAGCTCGTTTTGTGGAATAATTATGTTGAAGGTGTATTTCTTCAAGTAGGTTTCTTACAAGTTAGTTAATCGGGGTAGAAACAATGTAATCAGTATTTCTCTCTGGAAGTAGACCTGGGAGTCACTTTGGTCCGCCAATCTGACCCCACTTGACCCTAAAGTGACTTGAGGTCGACTTGAAGTCGACAACTTGGAGTCAAAACGACTTGACCCGACTTGGCAGAAAAACAACCAACTTCCGACTTAAAGTCGACTTCTGACATGGTAATAACGATTACGTACGGCTAATAATACAAAAATGTCATGCCAATTTGCCTGGCAAGCATTAATTTCTTATACTAATGAGTAATGAGATCTCAACACCTGATTAATAAAATTGTTTATTAGGACTATTCTAAGCTGTTTGTGTCTGTGCTTGAACAGTTTTGTAATGCTCTAATGGGTTAACAGAAGAATCTGCAGGGGACCGCGGACTGGTGGCACTGAATGGCGTGTTATAATGACACATTTTAATTCTGTTGTCATAATTATTTGGCCACTAACGTCATTCAAATAGCAATGCACGCGTATCATCCCACAGTACTACCACTCCACGACAATAAAGTCGATCATTGTCCAATACAACAGTTTTTCCGTCTGCAAACGACTAATGCAGTGCACCAAAGTAGCGCAAAACGATCGATTGATTAGTACGAGATCCAGATTTCTTTGCGTCGAATTCACTGACGACTAAAAGTTCATTGATTTGTGCGCGTTCAGCTCTTGATAAGGCAGACGTGCTAACATTTTTATTAACACTTCGATTTGCCAGTTTTATGAAACGTACGTGTGACGCTTTAACATATAATAACTCATGATATAGATACATCGACACCGATAAAAAATAAGTAGACCTAAGTAACTGCTTAGCCCAACCGCCGGAACCGGCTTTGATAATACAAAATAATATCGTAGTACCGTTCTGCGTTTTTGAATATCTCTTCTTAGTAAGTTCTTACTCTTTCAAATGAGATGAAAATCAACATTTATCTTCAACACTTCAATTCAATGTACATGCATCGTCAACATAAATCAACTATATTTCTTAACACTTCACTCTCAATATACAGCTCTATCTACTGTATTAAGACAACTGCATTATTCAAATCGACTGTAATCAGCAATTTCTAACATTTCCCGCGCTAGTAGCACGTGCTCAGTACAAGCTATATTAATTCAGTTAATGTTCACATAAGACAAGCGGCGCTGACCGCCCGCTCAACTAGATCATGTTTATATATATATAGGCCTACAGGTGTATTACCATGACACAACCCTAACACACTATAGGTCTTAAAAACGCTTGTTCACACTAAAAACACTATAAAACTGCTTAAACGCCGCCGTGGCCTCACGATCATTAGTGTGGCGAGATAAATTTAGATTTGTTTGTGGCCCAAGTCGGTTTAAGTCGACTTCTGTAGAAAACAACTTGAGGTTACTTTTCAGTACAAATTCGACTTGGGAGTCAGTTGCGCTAAGCAGAAACGACTCGACTCGACTTGGGATGCCCAAGTCGACTGGGGTCGACTTATTGGGGTCGACTCCCAGGTCTATCTGGAAGGCAGTGTGATTCTCGTTAACGATAACGTTAACGAAAATGTTCGTTAACGAAAAAAAATGTTCGTTAACGATAACTATAACTATAAAAAATCATTAACTATAACTATAACGAAAATAACAATAACGAAAATTCATCTTTATTTTCGTTAATACAAAAAATAAAAATAGGAAGTGCAATATGGACGATTCTGGATAAATGAGAACGAAAAATGCAATATTTTTATTATGCAATTTGTCAGTTACTTTGGAAACTCGTGTATTTATGAAGCTGAATGCACCCATGCTTCAGAGGCTTTCAAAGCTCTGAGCAAATTATGAAACAGCGTATTAATACGCACAATTTTGCTAATAGCCTTAATTATTGTAACTAAGTAGTAACTAAAATTAACTAAAATAAAAATCCATTAACTATAACTATAACTATGACTAAAAAATTATACTAACTATAACTATAACTATAACTGAAATAAAGAACCATTAACTATAACTGTAACTATAACTAAAATAAAATCTGCAAGGAGAATCACACTGCTGGAAGGTGACTTGTGATAAATGACCAAAGGCTATAGAGGTCTTATCGGCAAACTGAGACGAATCCTAAAGTTATATATTTTTAATTTTTTTAAAGGACTCATTACGCGCTAAGTCAGTAACTCTGAATTTTGGTGCAGCTGATCTTTTTCTAGAAACCAAGATAGAGTAGGCCCCTAATGCAAAGATCAGAGTAAAATGGTGGGTCCTGACAGGTGATTTAAATGGCAAGTGATTTATTTAGATGCAAAGTGATTTAAATGACGAGTGATTTAAATGACAAGTGATTTATTTAGATGCAAAGTGATTTAAATGACGAGTGATTTAAATGACAAGCTATTTAAATGACAAGTCGCGCCTTTGCGGTAGACGATTCCAAACACGAAGGGAACAACTCAAAGCAAGATATCTCACAATAATTGTCCGAACCAGCAACCATCCTGGGTCTGAAGGACGCAACGGTGAATAGAATGGTTATAATGGGTTAGCAATGTATGAAGATAGATGTTTTGGTTTGAAATGTCAATTAAAGACTCCAAAAGTCAGTATTTAGTCATAGCGTTGTGTTGTGATTGTTCGGAAGGCGAAATGGTGTCTTACGTTTTTGATAATGATTTTCAGATCTCAACGAGTGCAAGGCGCTGACGCACAAATGTCCAGCGAATTCACAGTGCGTCAATACGTTTGGAGGGCACAGATGTACTTGCGATCAGGGATACTCTGCCTCCAAGTACACCGGAAAATGGGAATGCGTTCGTGAGTAGTATACAGTTTATGGAACTTTTTCATGTCCGTCGCTGAGATAAAAAAAATATGTTGTCTGGTTGGATAAAGTCCCATCTTTTGCGGAGTTGTTATCCTACTGGGCCCTTTCTTCCAGTTTCAGAAGGATCATGGATCTCAGCTAGAGCTCTGTCTAGTAGACAGCGATTTAGGGATACAGTTTTGTTTAGAAGCGGCCACGAATGAAACCTTGTATATTATGATAAAGGCGCTTTTGACGTTAATAGATTAAATTGACTTGTGTTAGCTTGCCTGTGTGCTTCAGTCGCCCAACATATTATAATCTGCCATTGGTATCTATCTACCACTGAATGCGGCTGCAAACACTGTGAGTCAGACGCTTTGCTTCTCGGTCCCACTTGGCGTGCTCTCTATACTTCTTCATACACTAATGATGAGCATTATGTCAGAGGTATAGTATACGCGTAGGTATACTATTTTTCTCGAAAATCACTTGGCCATGAGCGAATTGCCCACTTCTCAAACACTAAGCCCATGTCCTGTTGTAGTTGTATAGTAGAGTTGTTTTTTATATCCGTTGCTTGACTCTATTTGCAGGCGAGAACAAGTGCATCGTGGCTGGAGATCCTCACTTCAAGACATTTGACGGAGCTGTGATTCAGTTCCAGGGCGTCTGTTCATACACCCTGGCAAAACCGGATCCGAGAAAGCTTGGCATCCTCAGCGACTTCAGCGTCGAGGTCAAGAACGAACATCGAGATGGAGAGATGAAACTGTCCTGGGTTAACTCCGTCAAAGTCAAGATCTACGATACGGAAATCATACTCGGCAGAGAAGGAGTCGTATTCGTAAGCATTCAGGAAGAGCCGACTGCGAAATATTTGAATGTACTGTATGAATCAACCTTAAGTTTTGCTGCCGGTCGACGTCAGTTGTACTCCTCGACCTATTTGACCATTGGAGTGCTACCCATACCAACTATTTCATTATTGTTTTAAGACACTTTATATAGCGCCTTTTCAGTACCTCACATTTAAGTAGCTCACTGGCGTAGAAAGTGTGAATCATGAGGTAGGCCTACATACAAATATCTGACTAAGTATCCTGACAGTCTTTTCTTTTCCTTGACTTGTGCGTCTGTGCCATGTAATCGACTCCTACATCACTGTCTCTTAAGGACTGATCTTCTGGATGTTGACCTGATTACGGATTGTTTTGATGCGCTATCGGTTGATGCCTTGTGCATTAGACACCGGCGCAATAGAAGTTGCTAATTAAATTACATTTACAATTACATTACATTACATTACATCACGCGCTGTCGTGGAGCCTTGAGGACTCGCCTCTCCATCTGTGGTCACTGTCCGGCTTGTCTTTATCGGTCCACTGAGTGCAGTGAGCACCGTGACGCTCCGTATAATATATGAGTCGAGAGGAAAAGCATAAAATCATATTTCATTTGAGAACGACGGAAATATATCTCCACCGAGAGGCAGTCCCTTAAGCTAGCCCTGAGGCAGCCATGGGTATGAAGTGTTAGCGACTTCATTTTCTTAGCCTCGGTATATGAGAGAAAAAAGATTTAAATCCCCTCAACTAATGGTCGGTCATATTGCTCCTCTAATGTCGGTTGAGACGATATATCTATAATAGATTTTCGACTACTCTACCCTGTAATATTATTATTATTTTTGTCCTCTTAAACCTTTTATCATCTGTTACTTAGCCTATATCATGTAATCTTACTGCGTACTTGTTAGTTCGAATTGATAAACGGTTATTATTATTAATATTATTGTTATTATTATTATTACTATTATTATTTTTTTTACCCGAGGGAGTACTGATCCCTCAGGCTATCAAAACTAATATCCGGAGAAAGAGAGATGGTTTTCTGGAACGGTTTATCCCTCGGCCAGATCCGGCTGCATAAATGAGCCATGAAAGGCGATCGCGTTAAAGCGCTGTATAGCTACTGACAGGCGCTTATTATTATTGTTATTATTATTATTATTATTATTATTATTATTATTATTATTATTATTATTATTATTATTATTATTATTATTATTATTAAATCACACAGAAATGCGAATCGGAGGCGCGGTTAGTCAGTAGCCATGGGAAAAGCAGATAAACGTTTGAAGGTCAATGAGAATTATTGAGTTTTGAGATGTTTCTTGAAAGCAGAAAAGAAGTTTGAGCAACTGATTAGCATTCGTAGTTGATTCCATTCCTGGGGGCAGAAACACGGAGTGCACAAGAGCCCATGACAGGACTAAATCGAGACTCAACCAAGAGACCCATAGACTTGCAGAAGATCTCTGACTGCGGGGTGGGGGTGGCGGGATATACGGAAAGACTAGGACATGGTTGAAGGTAGGTAGGAGTGCTCGTTGTGAGGGTTTTATACTGTAGGTATTTGTAATGTGTTTTCAGGTGGATGGAGAGCAGAAGGCGGTTCCTTTCAGTCCTCATCAAGGTATCAGCATTTCTCTCAACGGTGTTGAGGTTGCAGTGACAACCCAGACGGGACTAAAGGTTTCCTATGACGGGAACCATCTCGTGAAGGTCTCAGTCCCAGACTCCTACAAGAACAGAATGACCGGCATCTGTGGAAACCTCGATGGAGTTCCCACGAACGATTACGTCACAAAAGAGGGCATTCCCACTCCGTCTCATGCCAAGATCGGAAACAGCTGGACTGTTCCAGATCCGACAGAAATGTAAGTTATCATGGAAGGCACGGTTTCCTGCCAGCAAACCCATTATTGGGACACCTATATGTCCCAAATCGTAATCGTACACTCGAGATTTCTACAGCGCCCACAAAAGTGAAGTCGCGGGAACCAGCTTATTCACAGAGGCTCAATCAAAGCAAAATCGATAGGCAGGTGTCATGATCCGGAGAGTCAGGCAGGCTCCATATAATATATGGATATGCTGGCAGAACTGAACACGGTGTCCCTGGAATCTAAAATGTCTACGCTTGTTTGTACGATTTATGACTGCAACAGGTGCCTTTTAACCGAGATAAGCTTACTTCTTGGCGTTTGTTTCTATCTGCCGAACTCAGTTTCCCTCTTTCATTGTATTGTATTGTATTTAAACATTTATAAGCGCCTCTAGGAGGGTGAACCGTTCAGAAGCGCTCGAAGTGTGCAAGGCCACGAGAGATGAAAGAGGTTTTGAGAAAGGCAAAGGAGGAAGATAGACTACCAGACAGAACTGTAGAGGTAACAGAAGGAGACAGCGCATTCGAAAGAGAGGTGTCAATTGAAGGAAAATATAATGGAATAATATAAATTATATATAATTATTCGTGTCTATTTCTCATGAATTGCCTTTGACATTAGAGGTTGGTTTTAAAGTGGTCTCCTGCAGCGATTGTGTCTTGATATGTTGACAGATGTCAGCCAGCCACTGACGAGAGTCTCAGTGACTGCAGTCCTCAGGTCAAGTCACAGGTATCAGGCAAAGGACAATGCGGAGTCCTCAAGGACACCCAGGGACCGTTCGCCGAGTGCATTAAGACGGTAAGTGCTATCAGTGTTTACCCGTAGTAGTGTAGATATATCAGAGATGGGCACGATTAGTTAAATTGCTAATCGATTAGAATTAGAATTAGCAAACTCTTGTAGGTAATCGATTAGAATTAGAATTAGCTACTGACATTTGCTAATCGATTAGAATTTAGAATTAGCAAAATCTGATAGCTAATCGATTAGAATTAGAATTAGCTGTTTGTCTAATCGATTAGCTCAGGAGTGGGCAACGTAGTTACGGCCCGCGGGCAGGGTACGGCCTCTGGGAACCTTTGAACAGGCCCTTGACATGCACTGTACCTGGCACTTGAGAACCTTTTATCCGTTTGATGTATTTTTAAAATTGAACAGACTTAAAACATATTTTGTTTTTTTATTGTAGTTTAGGACTGTACGTATTAGAATAATTCGGTTTTCATCATAAAAATTATCTTCATTTACTTTAACTGTTAATATGTAATATTCAGTTTGAATAAAATTAATATTGTTTCATTTTCTGGGGCAAATGGATCTGCAAAATTGGCCCGCGATTGGCAAACGGCCCTGAGCTGCCCTTAATTAAAATCTAAGGGCAGCCCTCTGTTAAAAGAAGTTGCCAATCGATTAGAATATAATCGATTAGTTACCCATCTCTTGTGTAGATTTGATCAATATCGACAGGTACTTCTTATGCCCTCCCAGCGTGCCACAAGGAACCATATCTGACCCATATTTCCATATCGTACCCGTATTATAGCGACCTTATGGGGCCTGCATGATGCCGATGAATATGCTTGCCGTGCACTAGGAGTACAATGTTTATACAACTGAAGCATATTAATTCTTGGTTTTGTTGTGCACCAATAATTGACAGAATGTTCTGTACATTACACAGAGTGATTACATTACTCTGAACAATTACCACTGTATTGTTTTAGGTGAGTCCGGCAATGGCATTCGAGTTCTGTATTATGGACCTTTGCCTCAGCACAGTGCATCCGGAATCGCTCTGTCGCAACGTCCAGGCGTTCGCTGACCTCTGCCAGAGTTCTGGAATCACCGTCAGATGGCGTAGCGATGCCCTCTGCCGTGAGTTTATTTGCTACAGTTATCCTACATAAGATTCTGGATTAGTATGCTAGGCTAGCTCTGGAAGAGGAGTGCGACTCGCTAATAATAGGACAAAATTTACAGTGACTGCTTCAGTTTGCCTTGCATTCTATTCTATTCTATTCTATTCTATTCTATTCTATTCTATTCTATTCTATTCTATTCTATTTACGGACTTATAAAGCGCCTCTCGCAGTACAACCTTATCAGAGGCGCTTCCAGTGCGAAGGGCCCCTCGAAAAAAGAAAACTCTTAAGAGAACGAGCAGAAACAGCAGTGCCTCCAGATAACATCATAGCACGAGTTATAGCATACTCGCTATTTGGTGACGGGTCTCCTCTTTTAGGTGGCGGATCTGAAATCCTAGGTGCCGGGTGCCATATCCGCGCGGCGATATCCGGCTGAATTTAACCACTAACCAGTACCTCATTTAATCAAACGTACCGCTGACTAAATGATTGAGTCATTTATGTGTAGACATCCATAGTTTATATTGCTCTTTTTGTTTATATAATAGTCTTCCTCCACGCCTTTGTCCGTACCTATCAAGGTCATATAACGATATTCATATAATCTTACCTCAGCTCACCTTGTTTCAACTGAACTTCTTCATCTAGCCTTACATGGCATCGCGTCTTGCTTTAACAACAACTTACCCCACGTCCTTTGTTGTTGTAGTAATTGTAATCTGACAATTGTTATACCCTACACTCATTTAACATACCTTTACCTCACCTTACCTCACACACTTCTGAGTAGGTGAACTTGGAGGGGCGCTATATAAGTACTCTGAATGAATGAATGAATGAATGAATACAGGGGCGGACTGGCCCGCCGGGAAACCGGGAAATTTCCCGGTGGGCCCCTGCCTAAACCGTAGCTATTAGCATACGTCGTACGACCAAAACAAGTTACAACAGACTGCCTGGCCCGAGCCAGGAATTTGATAACGCGTAATGTAATGGAACAGCCATGGCAGGTGGTGCAAAGAAAAGACGTGAAAAACGAAATGAAGAATTGCAAGATGCAGCCCTGGATGCAAAACAACGTAAACTAAAACTAATGTTCTCTGAAACAATTGAGGTGACACCAACAAATGACACTTTTCCGATGACATCTGGGGATGCTGGGGGCCCGGAGTGGCCACTCTGGGTAGTTATGAAGCTTGTCAGAGAGGTCAAATTATAGAAGTATCAAACAGCAGCGGTGAAACTGAACATTCGCGTCTGCTGACGTCATTCTGTCGCTTTGTGGTACTGATGCGCCGTCAATACTTGAAAACCTGCCACCGATTTAACTCTTGTTAGGCATTACCGTCAAGTGCATCATTGCAGACAAGAATTGAGTAAATCAGTAGCAACAGGATTCAGCCAAGCTTAAGAGATGTTAATTATTTGCCGTATGACCCAGTACCGCGTTTCTAAGCTGTAAGTGTCTTAAAGATATTGCCTCAGTTATTAACAGATATCTATATGCGAAGAGAACAGGTCATGGGAAACATCGAAGCCGCATTGTGTCTGCAATTAAATTTATTGGAAGATTCTATACCGAGAACATCGTTACGATTCAGCTTACAGTTTGGAGGACAGAACTGTTGAACATGGCAATTTCCTGCAGTCATTTCTATTCCTGGCAGAGTTTGACCTTCCGATGAAGCAGCATATAAATAAGGTCATAGAAGAGAGCAAACGCAGAAAAGGCCCAGAAGCATGGGAGAAAAATTGGTCGACAAGGTGATCTAACAACAATGATGTCAAAAACAGCAGTTAATAAAATTCTTGATGCAATCGGCAATCTTATGAAGGACAAAATTGTAAGCGAAATTGGTGGTACAAAATTCAACGTGCAAATGGATGGCAGTCAGAACACATCTGTGATTGACAATGAAACGATCATTTTGACACAGTCTGTCTGGATCCAAGGCAATTTAAAGAACTTACCGATGGTGCAATTCCACTGGGCAGTTTCGACAACATAGCAGAAGTAACCGACCCTGATGCGACTGGCGGTGGTCTGTATTTTCAAGAATGTACGAGTTACTGTGCATAGGAGGAATTTAGCAATGTTCAGTGTGACTCAGAATCTGAAGATTACCCTGGACACTATAGCACGGATGAAGGCCTACCACCTGACGCTGTCAGGCTGGTGAAGATTCTCATCACGGTGCACACCTCTGATTGGTGTGCACTGTGAGAGGCGCTTTATAAATCTTTGAATACAATAAATACAATAATACATTGGATGCTGATTCACGTGTTGTCAAGGCGCTGGAGCCCGGAAGCAATGTATCAAATGTTGTCACAAGGTTTTGCACAGGTATATTCATTTAACGCATCTGCTTTCTCCAGTCTGTACCTTGCTTATCAGTACTCACTCACTCTGTTTTTCACAAGTGTATACTGTGAAAAAGTGTACTGTGAGTTAGTAAGCTTATTAAGATCATCAAGAAACGGCTACGCTCCTCGCTCGGACATGAAAAACTAGAGATGTTTATGCTGATGTGTTCCGAAAAGAAGCAGCATATAAATAAATATGTTCGTGACTACATCACTATAAGATTATCTGATCCATGTCATGGCCAAAGATTCACAAGTCTTTGCTAAGATGCTGCTGCTATATATACTCATTTAACGATTTGCTGTGCCGACTCGCTACCGAACAATGCATCGTTGAACACTATTCAGTGCAGTCCAACGGTCTACACTCGTAACTGTAGAGTATTTGTTTTCGTCACAAAAGTAACAGTGTCTACTGTCTAGGCCCCCAATCACCCATGCTCGTGTGCGCCCTTCGATGAACTTTTCCCGGTAGAAATTCACAGCCCAGTCCGCCCCTGAATGAATAAATGAATGAATACCATTAACTTGTTTGCTTTAGCAATGGCTTGCGGTGACAACAGCGCTTACTCTCCAGCGATGTCTGCGTGTCAAGCCACCTGTTCCAACCCGAGCTCCGAAGCACTTTGTAGGTCTTTGCCAGTGGAAGGTTGTGCCTGCAGCACTGGAATGGTTCGGGATGGCTTCCAGAAATGCGTTCCAGTTGCACAGTGCGGATGTCAACTCAACGGCGTCTACCACGCGGTAACTAGATTGTTACTTGATTGATGGTTTTCCGATTTCTGATGATGCATAATTATATGATATAACCGAAGCATCGAAGTTTTGTGATGCATCGCTAATGTTACTGTATTCAGTGTAATGGTGCTCTAAAAATATAATTAATTTATCAAGCAACTTTTTATTGTAGCGCTATAGATACACGTAGATGCCAAAAAGGAACGAATAGCTGCACGAATAAAGAATGTAATGCGAAGGAAGAGGATTGAGAGCAGTAGATACAGAGGCCTAATAAGAAACGTATGCAAGAAGTAAATAAAATCAAAATGAAAAAGGAAAATTAGGAATGATATAGGGGGCCTATTATGTGTTTATGATTAGTTAAATGAATACGACTTACGACCCAGATTGCACAACTTCAAACTTAACAACATCCCGCGAGTCTTATTTAAAGATGTTCATTAAATTGACTTATAATAATTCTCCAATAACTAACTCGGCTCAACAACTAATCTGTGTTACTTGTAACCAGTTGCGTCTTTGACTACTGGATTCATTGAATTAAACGAATATTGATTGTTTGATTGATTTATGATTATAGATTTATGTATGAAACTTAATTACGTGTTTCTTGTGTTACTATCGTTGCAGACTGGTGATGTCTGGTACGATGACACATGTGCCTACAAGTACACTTGTTTGGACCGCAGCACAATCCTTATGGTTCCAATCACCTGTCAAACGTCTGGCACCTGTCAATCAAAGGACGACAAGGTCGCTTGCTATTGCAACGATCCATCAGCGGGAACCACCTGCGATGGTATGTGTTATTTGTGTGAAAGTTGGGATTTTTTTCAGACATTATTTAATTAAAGAAGCTTAATGTAATGGGTTCTAAATTTATTATCATGTCGTCGCCTTCTTGGGGAGGATGGAGCATGGATTTGATGGTATGGGCGTAATGTTAAGATATTATTGATAAGAATGCCTGATTTTTGCCAAACTTATTTCTGTGGGAAGAGTAGTGCAAGAGAATTTTCGTAACATCGCTACTTTTCCATATTCAGTTCATGTATTTGAGTCTTTGATATATAAGGCAGCCATAAACTACTACAACTACTAAAAACTACTACCTATTGGAGGAGTAATCAAACGATTAAATCGAGTTCGATGTATTTATTGATGTCTATCTCCCGCTACTAGCACATGCGTAATCTGGAGAAGACAGCACTTCACACGCGACTCGAGTTTCCTGTTTAATTTCACCGGAATGAACAACAAGTAGAAATTCTGCTTAGCGCAGTCTCGCCTCAAACTTCTATTGTTGACATTGTAAAGCACCCTAGAAGTAGGCTGCTAATGACGACGCTTTATAAATTGTGGTAATTACATTACAATTCTAGTTGAATCCGGAATTCCTGATACGTTCCCGAATGATCCAGCATACAATCCGTCTGCTCCTATTCTGGGTCCAGCCGCCTTCCAGTGTAAGTACCTCACGAATCCAAGCCATTTCATTGTTACGTCATTATAGGCCTACGTTTCATTATCTCAACTAGGCCATTTTATTGTTACGTCATATAGGCCTACGTTTCATTATCTCAACTAGGCCATTTTATTGTTACATCACATAGGCCTACGTTTCATTATCTCAACTAGGCCATTTTATTGTTACGTCATATAGGCCTACGTTTCATTATCTCAACTAGGCCATTTTATTGTTACGTCATATAGGCCTACGTTTCATTATCTCAACACCATAGGCTTACGTTTCCTTATCTTAGCTAGGCCTTTTTATTGTTACGTCATATAGGCCTACGTTTCATTATCTCAACTAGGCCATTTTATTGTTACGTCACATAGGCCTACGTTTCATTATCTCAACTAGGCCATTTTATTGTTACGTCATATAGGCCTACGTTTCATATCTCAACTAGGCCATTTCATTGTTACATTATATAGGATTCCGTTGGGGTATAGCGACTAAGCCATTTCGCCGGTGTCTTAGTCACAAGGCAGACTTATACCGACGACGACGTCAAAAACCAGGCCTTGATCAGGCCGTAAACTTAACCATTTCCATGTACACACTAGGGCTGTTTCATTGGCCATCCACAGAGCCACAAGATCATAAGATAAGAATATTCTTTAATTGACCAATTGCTATATGCGTTTTGGTGTACAGGCATTGTATTAAATCATACATACAACACTGAGCTGATCAAGACAGTCCGGTCCTCCTAAATGACACATATTCAGCTAAATCTCACAAATCATACTAATGATGAACGTCTTTCTCATCATAATAATCGTCTGCTTTTGGTGCTATATTTTGTGTATCATTACCGATTCCATCTGCGCATCAGACCTGTTCCATTTTTACGTCGTAGCAATTTCATGCTTACACCACTTAACATGCATTTCGTTTGCATCTCTCATCCTTTTATAACAAAAGCCATTACGTGCTGTCTCTAACCTGAATCTCGTAATCAATATTCGTGATGAATCTGTTTGTCTTTTTAGTCACTGCAGCCACTACGACCACTCCGGCTCCAACCACCGTTCCAGCTTACGTTCCTCCTCATCCAGATGGTAAGTGCCGCTTTTTCCTTTCAACCCATAAGTGGCTGTTTAAGTTACAGTTTACTGCGAGCTCTAATTTTCAAGACTACTCAGTGCGGGAAACCTTATTAATACTGTTAATTTATTTGTATTTCTGTAGCGCCGCCGTCGAAGCATGAACAGATGGCGCTGAGCAATTGTGATTGAAAGACTTGCTCAAGGTCCATATACACAGCATGGGCGCCCGCACATAGGGGCAAGAGGAGGCACTTGCCCCCCCCTTGGAAAATTGATACCTATTTTTTAACTACTACGTTTTGGTGCTTAACAAATTTTTGTGCACTGAAGCACTAATTGAAGACAATAATTAAACAAAATTTGCGTGGCTATTTTAAATTTTAAATTTTAAAAACCTTTATGAAAAATACCCATGTTCTTAATTTCCTGTCTTGCATTTTCAAGCTCTTGTTAAAAAATGTAACCGTGACCATTGTGTTTTGCCCCTTCTGCAGAAATATCTGCGGGCGCCCATGATACACAGTAATCTTCTCAGCGGAGGCTCAAATCTTCGCGTCATAAGGCGAACGATCTGACCAATGGGCTCCAGTGCCCCAATTAATAATAACTAACGCTATAACGTTATAACGTTATAACGCTATAACGCAATCGCGTTCGAGGCACTTTCGCCAACCAGGACAACACGAGTAGGGTCATCTCCAGACAAATTTACATCGACTTAATAATAATAATAATAATAATAATAATAATAATAATAATAATAATAATAATAATAATAATAATAATAATAATAATAATGATAATGATAATAATTAATAATAATAATAATAATAATAATAATAATAATAATAATAATGCCTCTTAGAAATTTTTTCTAAATCCTGAGGGATCCTTGATACCTCGGGTAAAAAATAATAATAATAACTAATATTTACAATCGTCGTATAAACTGACACATGCTGTCGTCTTCGTTACGTCGACTACAGACTTCATCGAGACGTAGAGTTTCTCCATGTTGATCGTGTGTAAAATGTTCACATTCTCTGAAAATCTTAGAGAAAAATTACGCGGCGTTAGACAGTACACTAATGATTTACGTGGAAATTTGGCTGAAATGATTTCTTATTCTCCGTTGCAGGTGAGATCGCTGATGATGAATACTTCAACGAGCCTCCACCACCACCACAGGCCCCGAAAGCCAGACCTCTTGGAGTCGAAAGCGGTATGTTGAGTTTTAGCCTGGAGGTCCGCTTTGAAGATCTCGTATGGGAATCCTACGTGATGGTAGATTTAGGAGTATACCTAGCTGACCTTGTGAATCTGTTTCAGTATATAAATGGCACTACGATATATTAATCGGCTTCAATTGACGACATAAGCACTTACGCACAGACCATACTATGCGACAGAACATCTATAGTGTTGAGCAATAAGGTGAGTGAAGGACTTACTCAAGGTCCCTACACAGTAACCGCCTCGAGCGAGACTCGAACCCTTTCATCGTGTTACATACAATGGCAATACGACTGATATTTGATATCGCCCTTCTTACTAAGGGTGCCCCAAGCTCAGACGTGCACACGCCATACTATGCGGCAGAAGATCAATTATAGTGCTGAGCAATTGTGCGCGAAGGACTTGCTCAAGGTCTCTACGCGGCGGCTTGGAGGTGGATTCGAACCCTTAACTCTTCTGCAAGGCACCGAACATACCCCTACACCACCGCGCCCCGAGTGCTGTAACTAATCGGCGACCATGCCCTTGAAGATTTGGTTGAAGGTTGGTATACAGGTATACCATTTCAGGGAATGGTCATTTCAAGCAACACGACTAATGTAATGGTAATTAGCAATTTATATAGCGCCGCTCACAGTCGAGGCCATTCAGTAGCGCTCCCAGTGCAGAACGAGAGAAGAAATAGGTTTTAACTTCTAACGTGGAAAACACTTGACCAATATTTTAGAGGATGTTTCCAGTGCTCGTCTTATCTAGGATTACTATTTTAATGGAAATGGGATCTTACAGTAGTGGAGAAAATACTGCTTAGGCTTTAGATTTGCAACAAATTCGGAGATCCGCCAGATCTGAGTGAGCAATTTGACCTCTGGGCCTGAAAGCGTCATTCATAGTGTACTATGAAAGCTTTACTGAAGTTAATGAACCTCTTGAATAGTACCTATTGCATCCTCGCAGAAGATTGCGCTACCTCATGACCTTATGATGTGAGGGATATGTCTGACCCTATGCAAATCTATGCCTTAAACCTGATGTGATATACTAAACCTGATGTGATACACTTGAGTCTTGACTATCTAAATGATACCTGACCTTGTTTACTCATACTATCTCCTATGCCATGCTAACTGTCTGAACTCACCTTCTTGCCTCAATTGATGAAGCAATGAGAAGTGATGATCGTGGAATTGATGAAGTTATGAGAAGTGATGACTGCAATTCTTTTTGTGTTTATGTCGGTTATTCGGATGTTTTGTTTGACTTTTTTCGTTTTCTTGTGTTGGATGAACATTGATCCGGTTGGATCTGACTTACTGCATTGTTGTGTGTGCACTAATCATATAGATGTTGATCAGGCTGCCAGAATCTGTAACTGTTGTGAAACTCATTGCCATGTAACTTGTCTAGCTATTAATGTATCTGCTGCATTCATGGACCGGCACTGTACAAAATGTATATGCCCTCTGAATTCTACTGATAAGGACTCTAACACTCAGTCAACTGACTTAGAAAGGATGGATGATTTTAAACCCCACAAACCCACTAGACTTGAATTGTTCAATCAAGATGAATCACATAGACCGCTTCTTAATAACAAGGACTTGGACCCTGATAAAAATTATTTCTGGAATAACATAAAAGAGTGTGAATACTATAGCCCATCGCAGCTGACTCATAGATTCAATAATATCTCCTCAATCTTTTCCATGATGCATCTAAACTGTCGTAGCATTACCCCAAAACTCGATGAAATTAAACTTTTACTGCATCAGCTCCCAGTTTGTGTCTTGGCAGTGACTGAAACCTGGTTGCCCGAACTAATGGCAGATACCATCACTATTCCGGGCTACAACTTTATTCACAAGAGCAGAAAGGAGGGGAGAGGGGGAGGGGTTGGGTTTTTTGTTAGACGTGACATTGAATTTTTAAAAGAAGATCTCTCTACCTCTATGACTGTAACTGCATTTGAAAACCTATTCATTAGTATTCCCCAAGGTAAGGGTACGCCTATTTTGATTGGTGTTGTATACAGACCGCCAGGCTCGAACTTGGATGAATTCAATATGCAATTTGACTCGCTAATGGAAAACTTGACTATAGGGAAGAACAACAGGAAGAAACTTTTTTTAACTGGCGATTTTAATATTGACTTGTTAGCATTTGACAACCATACCCCTACAAATGATTTCATTGAATGCATGATTGTCCATCATTTTTTCCCATTGATTTTGCAACCGACTAGAATCACCCCGACTACAGCAACCCTAATAGACAATACATTCACAAATTCTCTTGACTGTATTATCGACTCTGCCATAGTAACATCTGACATATCTGACCATCTACCTATCATAACCTGGACCCAAACTAAGCCGCATACAATGCAAAATATGGGGAAGATTGAAATGATACGAACAACAACTAAGGAAGCCTCTGAAATGTTTAAAAGTACATTATCTAATGTAGACTGGGCTCCAATTATAGCATCCTGCAATGAAAATGATCCCAGTCAAGCATATAATTTGTTTGTAAATGTAATCAAAGCTAGCTATGATAAAGCCTTCCCCCTAAAACCAAAAAAAATTTCCAAAAAAAACACATTTCATCAACCTTGGATGACCCAGGGCCTTCTAAATTCTATAAAAAAGAAAGAAAAACTCTATATTAAATACATAAAAAATCCTACTCCTGAAAATAAAAATATATTTACGAAGTACCGTAACAACTACAAAGTAATCCGTACTAAGGTTGAACAATCCTACTACACGAATGAATTTATCAAATACAATAAGGATATAAAAAAACCTGGCAGGTGATAAGGAAGATTGTCAAAACTGAAAATAAGGACACTTGGATAAATGAAATTAATCTAAATGGGGAGTTAATATCTGATCCTAATACAATGGCAGAACACTTTAATTCTTATTTCACGGGAATGGCAAAAGCACTATCAAATAAAATACCTCCATCAAATAAAGGATTTCAGGACTACCTACCCCCATCCTCAGTAAACTCTTTTGTCCTTATACCAACTTGTCCTCAAGAATTAATTGCCATCAATAAGACTTTTAAATCAACACATAGCTCTGGCGCAGATGACATGAATCCACATTTACTATCCCCTGTACTGGAATTTCTGGCCGCCCCTTTAGCTGAGATAATCAACTGCTCACTTAAAAATGGAGTAGTTCCTGCTGAGGCAAAAATCGCCAAGGTCTTGCCAATACACAAACAAGGTATAAAAACTGAAGTTACTAATTATAGACCAATTTCAATACTGCCTTTCTTCTCGAAATTGTTTGAAAAAGTAATGTACGATCGCTTACTCTTGTATATAAAACAAAAAAACCTGTTATACCCTCTCCAACATGGCTTCCAACCCGGTCACTCTACCTCTATGTCCTTGCTTGACATACAGGACAAAATAACTATGGCCATGGACAAGAATGAATACTCTATGGGCATATTTCTTGACCTAGCCAAGGCCTTTGACACGGTGGACCACAAAATTCTCTTGGCCAAGCTGGAACACTATGGCATTAGAGGAAATGCTCTTAATTGGTTTAAAAGCTATTTAACTAATCGATACCAAAAAGTATCATGTAATGGCAGGCTATCTAATCTCCAACTCATCGAGTTTGGAGTTCCGCAAGGCTCAATTCTTGGGCCTCTCTTGTTCTTGATATATATAAATGATCTCCCTAACTCCTCCTCCATCTTACACTACATCCTATTTGCTGACGACTCCAATGTTTTCTTGTCCCATGCCTCATATGACCAGCTATTCCAGCTAGCAAATAGTGAACTAACATCAGCTAGTGATTGGTTCAAAGCTAATAAACTATCCCTAAACCTCAGTAAAACTAATTATATTATTTTTCGTTCGACAAAAAAGCAAATACCCACTACTACTAATGAACTGCTTATTGATAACATAACCATTCCTGAAGTCTTGACAACAAAATTCCTAGGAGTCCACATTGACCAAAACCTAAAATGGAAAACACACATTACTGAAATAAGCAACAAAATTAAAAAAAACATAGGCATCATAAAAAGGGTATCCTACCTGCTACCGTTATATGTATTAACAGACCTTTATTATACTCTTATATATCCTTACCTCACATACTGTAACCTGATTTGGTCTTCTACCTATGATACACATCTCAATGGCTTGAAGATTTTACAAAAAAAGGCCTTAAGAGTCATCTCAAAATCTCCTGGCTACTCTCACACTGGACCACTCTTCCTGGAATATAAACTTTTAAATCTTAGGCAAATCAAATTTATACAAACCTGCGAATTTATGTATCAGTATACTAACAACCTACTTCCCTCCTGCTTTTCGTCCTACTTCACTCCTGTACTGCATCCTGGCCTCACTAGAAGCAACAGTGATTATAGAAGTATAGCTGCAAGAACTAATGCCCGTAAGTTTTCAATAAAATTTCAGGGCCCTGTATTATGGAATAACTTACCAACCAATATTCGTACTGCTAAGAGCCTCATTCATTTTAAAAATCTCTTGCGTGCACACACATTAAACAACGTTTAATTTTTCTTCTTTCTGTTTCATTTATGGTTTCATTTGGTGTGTTTTTTGCAACTGCTTGTAGATGACGTTGTTTAATTTTTCTTTTTTCTGTTTCATTTATGGTTTCATTTGGTGTGTTTTTTGCAACTGCTTGTTGATGATGTCTGAGTTCTTGCTCCACTAAAGTGTTTTTCTCCCCTATTGTTCTGTAGTTAAATTGTCCATAAATATGTAAACAATGTCCCTTACATCCACTCAACACAACCAACTTCTGTCATCTTGCTGCACTAATCACTTAGTAAGTAGGCCCCTGCCCAGCGGGACTTGTCCCTTTAGGTGTGCCTATTGAACCCTTAAACTACTGTCATTATTTACTATGTGATGTTATTCTTATTCATTGTTAAAAATAAACACATGTACTGTATGTATTCATTCTGGGGAACAATAAAACTGTCTTATGTCTATGTCTATATTTTGTGTTAAGGTGCTATTCCTAACGATGCCCTGAAGCCGTCTTCCTACTCTCCCACGAATCCTCCAACTAGCGCCAGACCCAACAGTCGAGGTGGATGGAGACCCAGTCCAACTGACACGAAACCACATCTGACCGTCGATCTTGGAAAGCCAATGGATGTCCACGGATTCGGCACTCTCGGTCACTACACAGATCCCTGCTGGGTCACTAACTACAACGTCCATACGAGCCTCGATGGCGAAAACTTCACCCCTCTTCTCGACACAAGGCCCGAATTCAGCAACCAGCCAAGGGTTCGTCTTCTGGCGTTCTAGAATCTGTGGGTTCTATGCTTCACTAAGAGCTCCCTGTGGATCTACGCCTAATGCAGCCCTTGCGGCCACATTCTTCTCTAACCTCAAGACTGTTCTCTTTAGCCGGGGTTGAGTCGGGAGCGCTTCTGAGTAGATAACCTCGAAATCTCTGAAATGAATGAATGAATGAATGGTCAACGTTCAGGAAAACAAGCACTTACGGTTCAGTTGTCTGATTAACACTATATGAAACTCAGCTAATACTCGGGCCCACTGACTGAGGTTCAGTTAGAAGCATAGTTTAAGTTGAGGCTGAGATCTTCAATGTCCACCGACGTATTTGCGCCACCCACCGACCAGTCAAAACTCAAACGGGCGAGCAGGCTTTGTAACCGCTGGCCCACGTGCCTATAAAAGCCTTCCTGCTTCTATTCAGGAAGTTAAAACGCATCATATTAGCAAAACAGTTCAAATGTATACTATGTAACCCTAAGCATTTGTGCTCATAGTTGACAGTGTAAAGTATCCTAGAAGTGGCTTGCTACTTACGGTGCTATATAGACTGTCGTTATTACAATTAGAATTACACTGTACATAATTTGGTATTGCTATTATCATTGTAGTCTAATCTAATTAATTCTATATCGCCGGTATTTTATACACTAAACAGAAGTCTACAGAATTGCTCAATCCCTCTAACCGTAAATAGGTCTACATCCAGATGTTCAGTACGCCCGAGACAGAATTACTGTACAGTACTAAAACTGTTGAGGCTACCGTTACATCTCCAGTACTTGTCCACACCCATGCAGAAAGTTTGTCCAAGTATTCGTAGTAAAGTAGTTTCAGAAACTGCTAGTACCTCGACCGATGCATAAGCGTGGCGGAAAGAAAATGCTTCTATGCAAAATATGTTAACTTTACTATAGTAGGTGATGGTTTCATCTGTTCAGATAGATTAAATTCTTTTTCTGTAGACTTTCATCGGAAACACGGATCAAAATACCTGGAAGAAACATTGTGCACATCTTTACTACGGCGAACCAGTGAAGACGAGATACGTGAGGTTTGAGCCAACCGCTGACAACGGATGCACTGCAATGAGAGTTGAACTCTACGGCTTCAGAGGTAAAACGAATAGATTCACAAAGAGAACAAGACTCAACTGTAATGTAATAGGAACACGTGTAGTGACATCGTGTACTCTTAGAGTACTCGATCGTGATTAACGCTTCTCAGGCCGGGTTCCTTGCATGCGCCCTGCACATACTTAGGCTAGTAATATTCCTTCAACCGTTTCTTAACTTAGGTTGTGGGACCTTCCACCTGGAATGACCTCCCGCTTAAGCTCCGCTCTTTACTTGTGAGCCAACCGGCAGGGTTCTACAAGTCCCTCAAGTCTTTTTTCTTTAGTCGTGGCTGGGCCGGGGGCGCTTCTGAGTAGCTTCTTGAAGAGGCGCTATATAAATGCTCTGAATGAATGAATGAATGAATACAAAACATATCGTAAACACTCCTAAGTCTTTTTCTTCCTCACTCATTTTGAATACCTTACCCCATTTAATATGAAAACCTCTATTCTCCATAATATGCATCACTGAACACTTTCGCAATCACAGAGCTTCTGCCAGTATCTCCACTTGTTCTTTATCAGCCGTAATCTCAAATCATCCGCAAACTTAGAACTTCAGATCAAATCCTCTCATTTATGTCGTGAATGAAAACAGGGAACTAAGAACAGTAATATTCCTTCAACCTTTTCGTAACTGATTCATGTTCAACAATCTTAATTTTGCATAGAAATACAAAGACTTTGGCAGAATAAACAAAACTGCATAAGACTATGGCAAAGTTCCATTGTTTACTGCAATAAAGTAATAGAAGACAATTGCAGATGAGTTGTTCCGTTTCAATGGCGCTGAATAAGAATTTAATCGAGCATGTTTTATTCTTTTAGATGGCAGAGATCCTTCTCAAGTGCAAGGTAAATTCGCAATGTATATACCCAGTATGTGTTTTCAGTTTAGTTATATCCCCCACGCGGTGAAGCCATGCCACATGGAGTGCAACATTGGTCGAACTGTAATTTTGCTTGAAATGACTCAGATATGCCTTGCACTTTAGTTCCTAAAGATAATCCTAATTAGTCCTAAATCTAATTACGATTAATTAGTGTTTACGTTTAATAACTGAACTACTTGTCAGTTGTGTTATTAAAATTGCCGCTAAAACTTCAAAATGAATACCGTTTAAAGTAGCGTATGTGAAGTGGTGTTTCTGTGCCTTGTAACTGGAGGGTCGCAGGTTCGAATCTACCTCAAGTCACTGCGGTGTGACTCTGGACAAGTTGCTCACCCACAATTGTCTGCGAGGAAGGCTACGGGAAACCACCTCACTCATCTCATCCCCGGGTAGCATACAGGCCTTCAGGCTGCGAACTCATCCTCATCATCATCCTCATAGTCTTTTATTTGCATAAAAATCTTCCAGGACTTATTACCATTTACATGTACCGTCAGCTATCTTCCAGACTAAAATGCTTTGTTCTCATACACATTATTCAATGTCACATAGTCTGCTGAAGGATCCGTTCGTGTTGTTTAAGTGTTGGCATACGATCAATGGACTCGTAACACGAGTGGCTGCATCTGCTACTTCGATAGCACGAGCACCGAGTGCGCCTGCTGCTACGCCGGCGGTTGCCAGTGCCCACGATCCAACCTTCATCAGTGCGTCCAGTGCGGTTACGGAGAGAAGTGTGGAACACGTAAGTACATATTGCATGCCACAGAGATATTTCTATCTAAAAGGGTCAGACGCTTAAATTCGCTCAAGTTCATTCACTGTACAGCAGAACAGATGGCATAAAAATTGTATGGCAGGCTGAAAGTGGAAAGTCAGTCAGTCAGCCAGTCAGTCAGTCAGTCAGTCAGTCAGTCAGTCAGTCAGTCAGTCAGTCAGTCAGTAAGTCAGTCAGTCAGTCAGTCAGTAAGTCAGTCAGTCAGTCAGTAAGTCAGTCAGTCAGTCAGTCAGTCAACAGATTAGATTAGACTGACTAATCCAAACTTAAGGCTCGTCTCTTCAACTTATAGATATCCACCGTAGCATCTTGGCTTCTGGTTTCTCTGACCTCTATCGATTTCAACCTGGCTATTTAAGTGAATTGTGACTTCTCATTGCGATTTCACTAGAAGCGACTGATGTCTTGGGCATTATGACACGGCACTTTAGAAGTCAGATTAGATTAGATTAGATCAGATCAGATCAGATCAGATCAGATCAGATTAGATTAGATTAGACGCCTCGTTGATTTGGTTCTGAATGAATGAATTAAGCATTTAACACAATTTGACTTTGTCAGGGCTGAAGAAATGCGCTGCCTGGAATGTTAACTTCATTTTGCACCAAACCACACTGGTAGTAAATGGTGTTTAATGGTGGCCCAACGAACTTTGGTGCCTGGGAGTAGGCCTGTAGGCCTGCTATGACAATTCTGCTTGCCGTATCTTGTACATCAAGAATAATACTGTATCGCGATGTTCGTTTACAGCTGAGATCAAGTCCCCAGAAGAGCAGTTGGATCCGATGACCATTTCGCCAACTGGCTGCACTTGTCTCTTCGATACAACGAGGACAGACTGTGCCTGCTGTGCGCAATACGCCTGCCAGTGCGGACAGACCAACAGCAACCAATGCGTCACCTGTGGTCATCCAGAGCAGTGTGGTCAGAAGGAAGAGATCTTCGGACCCAACGGGTACTGTACTCCGAAGATGTGCCCGGCCAAGTAGACGTCCTCTGGCCGTCCAAACGATTCGGGACACTTCGCTACCCGACGATAGCTAGTTGAAACTGACTTCTCTTAAGTGTATATTTAGCAATTGTAACAATCAGTTTAGCAAATTTCTGATCAATTTAGACATAAACATAGATAATTTATCAAATTCTCTTCTTCGTTGTAAGCACTACAAATTTATGTCACAATTATAAGCTTCGAGTCGCAAATCAATCTGTGTGTTTTTATGACAAAGCTGGTTATTCCTGTTCAGTTCCATGTGTTCTTGAATAGAATGAGAAATCTGCCAGTGCAAAAGATGATGTAAGGGTGACCCTACTAGTCGGGACTTGTTCCCTTTAGGGTTCTCTATCCCCATTGTTTTCCTACTATCATACTGTAATTGTGATGATTGTATGCTTTGCTTCTGTTGGAAACAATAAAATTTATGGTTATGGTTATGGTTAAGTAAGTAAGCCATCTATTGACAGAGCATCAAATAACATACGGTCACAAGATCACAGTAATCAGTACAAATTCAAGAAAAAATTTCCAGTAGATGAATGCACAAGTCAAAAGGTCAATCCCAAAGGGTCATAATTATGGACCCGCTGCGGCTGGATCGACCTTTTTCTGGATAATATTTGGCAGTAGTAACAGCGCAGAAATACTGTGGTAGCACAACGTGTGACGCATTAGCCTATCTATCACCTCTGCACTCTGCAGCTTAGATTCCAATTCAGGATTCGCAATTTGAAAGCAATATAGACCATCTTCAATCCAATGTAGTGTGTTACAATGATACTTCATGGGATGGGAAATGTTACAAATTGCCAAAGTACACGAGCGCAGGTTAAACTCTAATGTGTTCAATATGTTGCTCACGAAAAAACTGACGACTCATGAATTAGAATGACCACACGTCTAAATAAGTCTATGCAAGAAATAATGTAAGACATAATTTAGATAACTCTTTTACTTCAATAAACAATAATAATTTTAAACTACTTTAAGACCCGGACCCCCCAACATCTATTCAGTTATTTAGCTGAAGGGCTTAGAAGAGCAGCTAGGTGTTGAACCCCCAAAATCCCGACAACTGAAAGTAAGAAAGCAGTTGCTGTCTATCGACTCTGCCAAGTACACACACAGAAAATAATTTCCTTTGAGTTGCGCCAAGTGTATCCGCTCATTGACCCGGCAATAGCGTCCAGATTTTGCGAGTTTTAGAACTAATGCTCTTGACTCAGGAACGCCAGCATGTCCTAGATATCCCTCCGTTCTGGTAAAACTGAAATCTAGAAATATCATTATTTTAAAATTATATTCAACTTGTAAAATTCCGAGTCCTGTCGATGTTAAATCCTGGGCGGAAGTGTTTCCTGCTTCCCTTTACACGGGCTCTCACACGACCCGATCGGCTTAACAGTGACCGATTCTCCATTCCTGAAACAGGCCTTAAGCATTGTATTTATTGCACGCCACTTTAAAAAGTATGCCAGTTGACAGATGATTTAGAATGAAGGCAACGATTGTATTAAAGCAAACAATTTCTATGCGGCGGCATAGCTATCTACTGCAAATCAACTTTAAGACCTTCCAAGTTCATCCCTGCAGTTCCTTGTGGACCTGATATTGAATTGCTATGGATCAATGTGACATTTGGATCCAGGGTTTTCTTCATTGGTGGACTGTACCATCCACCAAAACCCATATATGAACTTGACACCCTCACTTCTTATCTTGAAGAGACGCTAGATTCGATTTCTGCACAACCGCAGGATTCTACCATACTACTTGCTGGTGACTTCAACCGTCTGCCATCCCAACTGCTTCTTCAAATGGGCCTCCACGCCATTTTTGAGGGTCCCTCTCACGAAGGTCACCCACTCGACCGTGTTTATTGTTCGGAACGCTTGGACTGCCAATGCTCCGCCACTAAATCTTCAGTAAAAACTCGTCACTCTGCCGTTCTCATGACTACCCATAATCGGACTGTTTCGACACCTACCTATCGTCGTGTCTGTGAGATGCGTCTCCGTACTCCTGACCGTATGTCTCAGATGCAGAATTTCCTTTCAGATTTCAACTGGAGCTCCATGTACAATAGTCAATCTACACAGGAATGAATCCTTTGACATATTCTACTCAACCATATTAACTGCTACAGATGATATCTTCCCTATCAAAAAGATTACAATCAAAGAACGTGATCCGCCGTACATGACGCCATTCCTCAAACATCTTCTGCGGAAGCGTAACAGACTATTTAG
The DNA here is from genome assembly GCA_020284085.1 of Aporrectodea caliginosa. NCBI lineage: Eukaryota > Metazoa > Annelida > Clitellata > Crassiclitellata > Lumbricidae > Aporrectodea > Aporrectodea caliginosa. The sequence continues at coordinate 264,548 of JACEVL010000259.1, read as the reverse complement.
ACGTGGCCATTCGGCGGCGGCTGCGGCAGTTGCAGACCGTATCAACCAAAGCATCTTAAAGAGCAACACCGTCTCCTTTGATGGACTGTGCAGGGGCTCTAAGAAGCTGTGGTCCGAGGTCAACCGTCTACGGAAAGGGCGTAATTCCAACACTGATTTTTCATTTAGTCATATAAACTCTGAAACCCTCAATCAACATTATCGAGATATCTCGACCGATGATCAGTACCATCAGCCAACGATGCGTTGTGCGATTGGGGAGTCTGTTTCTTGCCCGCCAAAATTTGGGATTCTTGGCACCTACTCCGCCTTATTCTCTCTCTGTGGAAGCTCCACTGGTCCTGACCAGATCCCTGCCTGGCTTCTTTCCAACATGGCTCACCTCCTGGCTGAACCTATAACATACCTATTCAACCTCTCGACACATAATTCCTGTGTTCCTGACCAATGGAGGTCTAGCTCCATTACCCCTATTCCTAAGATCCCTAACCCAACCTCTGAGGCTGATTTCCGGCCTATTTCTATCACATCAGTATTGTGTAGATTGTTAGAAAAACTTATAGTGCGCCTGTACATCTATCCTATCCTCACTAATCATGTTGAGAACCGTCCCTTTGCTGACCAATTCGCCTTCAGGCCTTCTGGTTCTACCTCTGCTGCACTCATAGCCATCACTGACTGTATTCTTAACTCGCTTAAATCTGAACCTTATGTCCGCCTTATTTCTCTAGATTTCTCCAAGGCCTTTGATACAGTCAGGCACTCTTACTTGGCCGATCAACTGGCCTCTCTACCTATACCTGTTAATATCTTCAACTGGATTCTCTCCCTCTTGAGCAATCGTAGTCATTGTACCAAGTTCCGCGGCATGATCTCTTCCTTGGCTCACATCAATGCTAGTATAATACAAGGTTCTCGCATGGGCCCAGCAAACTTCTTAGTGGCCATCTCTGGTCTTAAACCTCTCCACAGCTTCAATTATATCTTCAAATATGCTGATGATTGCTATCTTTTGATCTTGGCTTCAAATATTTCCACCACGGATGCAGAATTAGATCACATTAGTGCCTGGGCTCGCAAATGTAATCTCCACCTAAACCATTCTAAATCTAACGAAATTATCTTGACCAGACCAAATGTGAATCTTGAACAAGGTCCTCCAATTATACGTGGCATAAAAAGGGTCACATCCCTGAATATATTGGGTATCGAGATTTCCGCAAAGCTCGGTTTTTCCTCCCATATCCAAAAGATTTGTGTACGGGCCAAGCAATCTCTCCATGCCCATCGTATTTTAATCTCGCATGGGCTCTTGGGAGTCAGGTTATATGATGTGGTCCGGTCCACCACTGTCAACCGAATGCTTTATTGTTCCCAAGTGTGGTGGGGCTTTGCCAGCAAACAGGAACGTGACTCTCTGAGTGCTGTGGTCCGCAAGCTGGTACGCTTTGGCTTCCTACCAAAATCTTTCCCCACTTTTGAGGAACTCTGTAAAAAAGCCGACCATGACCTTTTTAGTAATATCTTAAATAATCCCGGTCATATCCTTCATTACCTACTACCCCCTGTCCTATATACTGGTCATAATTTGCGCCCACGCTCACATAACCGCGTTCTTTCTAGATTTGATTCCCTCACCAGGCGTGGTTTCCTGGCTAGGATGTTGTACAGCTAAGCCATATAGTGTTTTTAGTTTACTATTTACTAACTTTTTCGCTACTATTTGATAACTTTGTATAACTTTGTATGTACAGCGCCGTGCGTTTGCCAGCGTTTAATAAAGAACACACTTACTTACTTACTTACTTGTCGACGTCAACGTAACGGCCATTGTTATTTTAAGATGTCGTTAATCGCTGGATCCATCCGATTGTTAAAATCTATTATAGTTAAGTATATTGTTGACGTCACAATGAAGTATCGAAGTGACGTCACTATAGGCTATATACATATTCTTCCGCGGATATAGTAAAATGGAGTTTTAGACTGTTCACGAGCTTAGAAGTCAACACTTTTGTCTAATTAAAAGTCCTAGTAATACTGAATTTAGCTCATACGGCGAATGAATATTTCGATTTGAGTAGGATCGTTATGTTATAACTTAATTATAGTTTGTCGACTTTCATTAAGACGCGCTATCGTTACGCTACTCAGCAGGAATAGCATCCTGGAACTTCTCTATCTCGTAAACAATCGATTCCTGACCAAGTAACGTAGACAGAGCATATAAGGCTTTCTTCGCGAAACGAAACAGCCAAACTGGAGCAGAGTTCGACCGGCAACCAAGCTCCAAAACTGGAGAAATCTTCGGCCGAGAGCGATACCGAGAAACCGAGTCAAAAACACTCAGCTGATGGACAAAGGGTTGCAGGAACAATCGAACTGCCAGAACGACTTCCATCGGAAGGAGACGTCGACCTGGAAGACAGTGTAACACAAATCCAGCAAGAACCTCCTGAGGTGGCAGCATCTTCGAACGTTCGGTCTGATGGTAAAAGCGATGCTTTGAGAAAGGACGCCGAAGGATGGGGGGCTCCGACGTCGACCGACCGAATTCAGGGTTTGTCGGCGCTGTCGCAGCTCATGTCGTTGGGAGCTTTGGATTTCCTGTACTACGAAGCGCACGGTCCAGCTCATGCTTTGGAGCTCACAGGCTATGGCTGGTCAAACACGCAGGGCAAAGGGAAAAAGAAAGAGAAAGGGAAGGGAAAAAAGAAGAAGTGAAAGCACATCGGAGCCGTTTCTCCAGTATGAACATCTTTATTACGCCAAATAGACGGAAACAACCGACTCACAATGAAAAAGCATCATGCTTTGACGTCTCAAGAAACGCATCATAAGTAAAATGATTTTAAAATATTAGAACTCTTACATAATCCATTTACGGAGATTTAATTACTTTTGATGGAAAAGACAAATTTTGCTGTTAAGATTTTATACTTTTGATAATATTAGCAAAGTACAGACAATAAAAAAAACTTTATTCACAGTATTATCAAAGATAGATGCCTTCCGTACTGTTACGAAACCGTGGAACGCTGTGCCTCACAGATCAATGGCGGATGTCTGTCTTTCTGGAGAATTAGAGTTTGTCATTTTGATGATTTAGTATGATCCTTATGAATGTGGGGCACAAGGACTAATTAGGCTGAGTTTTGGGGCCCGTTACGGTCCAGTTTGTTTACTAATTTAACATCCAGATATAAATTTAAAAATAGCTCTCAAAAATGAGCAGTTGCAATGACTTGACTATAAATGATTATTAACATTTAGCTTAAAAATTAACTTGAATACTTCTTCTGTAAACATTTGACTCATTGCTTAACAATGGAAGCCCCTTCAGGTTTGCAACCACGGCGTCTAGTCTGTAGCCAAAGAACTCTAATTGGTTTTTTTACGAGCTAGTGGGAAAACGAGAGTGAGGCAACTAAATTCGTGTTTACAGCACATTACCTGTTCAACAATAAATAAGGAGCGTTCAACAGTTTTCATATTCTTAAACGGGATTAGCTGTGTACATGCTTCAAAAACGTTGTTCAGAGATGGTCTGTGCAGAATACACCAACTAAAAATCTGTGGATACAATGCTTTAATTTTTAATATTATCTAAGCGCTATACCAAGATCAAATTTAATGTTAGGCTTCTTTTGTTTGGGGAGAAGTTACTTTCAAGGGAAACACGGGGTGGGGCGCTTTCAAAGGAAAATGAACTTTCAGATGGAACTGACTTATGATAATAAAAGATGCAATCAATACGTGCAGCTAAGTACATTAGCGCTTAGTCAGTACTCATTTTTAGAACATCTAAGGTGTGACCTACAGCTTTGTTATGTGTTACAAATATAACCAGTCGTTTCAAATGAAAACGTTCAACATTGCCAGTGTAATTATTTGGCAAATGAATGATTTTTCTCGTCTACAGTTTTATTCGAAACAAAGGAACAGCGCAAACGTCTATCAAATCCAATCTAAACTCAGAAACCGCTTTTAGCAAGAATACACCAAAACGGATTTAATAAATATGTAAGTAGGCCTAATTAAGTAGCAATTAAGTGTAGCCGTTTTAAGCTCTTCTTAGGCCTAATTAGCGCTCCAATAAACATCAGTAAGCGAGTTTCAGTCCAGAATCTAAACGGTGGACGGTGACGATGTAATAGACTAATAAATCATATCCTGACTCCTTGCCCTTACCTCTCATGCCGTTTCAATTCTAAACACCATCCACCTTAGTCGTCTGACTGTCTGCCTGCTTGATCTCTTTGAATCTTTTTGATCTGGAACCAAATGTTGCCCCCACTGTTCTGACTAAGCAACTGTGAATTAGCTGGTTCCCGCGACTCAGCTTTTTTCGGCAATGAGATTACGATTACGAATAGCCTACTTCTTTATTCCATTTCACATCATAGAGGCCAGCGGAGAGAGCTCCTGTGATCTTATCTGCTCTTGTAGTGGCGCCTCGCCAGGATTCCAGGTTGGGGGGGGCTAAAGCTCCAAGCCCTTCCCTTTTGTCCCCTCCTCCCTGTGTTTTGCAGTGATTTCCCACTTTTT
>JACEVL010000259.1:225000-255000 GCA_020284085.1 Aporrectodea caliginosa | reverse complement strand
CGCCAGAGAGCTTAATGATAGACGGCTGTATGAAATCAAGACAAATCCGTAATAATCAAGTTTTTTGTCACTTTCGATCTTTCGATGTCAGGTCAGGGTTCAGAGGTTAGGTCAGGCCAGACAGCGTGGTTCTAAGGCGGAATCTATTACTATGACAACGGTGATCATAGACTCGTGTAAATTCACAACCAAGATAAGGGATAGTTTAGAAATGGTTTATCCAAACCTGATCTCTATACTAGTCTCCCATATTCTGCTTTGGATATCGAAATGTCTTGTTATGAGTTTTTATAATGTACTTATTATAGCTATGCTTGAAATAAATGTAACTATAAAACCTGTCAGTTTTGTCTAAAGTTGCAGGAAGTGCCTGCAAAGACACATTTTCGGAGAGTACCTGTTTCTACTACAAAGCAAGAGGAATGTGTGCCAGCAAAGCAGTTTCTCAGTAAGTCAAATCGCCACGACTATGGGCATGACAGTTACTACTACGATGATAATGATGATGACGATTATGTAAACAACGATGACTATGGTAGCTGTAAAAAGTGTAAATGAATACATTGAATAGCCTATGAAATGAGTGTACCTCTGGGACCAGGGTTCATATGGGGCTTTGGCACCATGACGTCCCCATGTAGAGATTGCGGATGGTCGGTTACCAATATAAAACTTACGAATGTTGTCCTACTATTGCTTAAAATGTTTAGTCATGTTTGCCCTTCGATTGCAACATCTTTCATTCAGTCATTCATATCGAACATTTATATAGTGCCCCTTTAAGAAAACTACTCAGAGGCGCTCCCACAACCCCAGCGATTTAAAAATGGCCTAAACGAACAGTCTTAAGGTCAGAAAATAACATAGGAGAGAAGGTCCTGGGAAGGAGGTGAAGCTCCAGAGGGAGGCCATTCCAGGTCAAGGGGCCCACCACGGAGAAAGCGAGGTTCTGCCTAGCGAAGGTACGGACAAATGGGACAAAGAGGAGACCCTGTTCAGATGAGCGGAGGGATCGAGCGCCCCTAGTCAGTCCGGTCTGTGCTACTAATGGTAGTTTGCGTTGTACAGCATAGCTCGTATTGTCCCTAACGATCCGTTTCATGTGTCATTACACAGCGTCCGAATGGCTTGGACGAAGTGTAGAAGCACATGTAAGCTGTGCAAAGCGGTCGTTCCTAAATGCCTGCCTGGATTCCGTTTCAACGAAGCTCTAAGGACATGCGTCGGTCAGTCAATCACATCCAATCATAATGTTAAGAAATGTCTACACGACACCACACACCAAAGTCTGGCCGCAATGTTCACTGACAATTACTGTCTTGTACTACAAGTGATACAGTTATTCTGTATTATGATTTGCATATCAGTCAATCATGCTGATTCTACGATCCACATACAGACCGGACAGCGTATCTTGTGTTGTAGTTGTATATACATACATATATATATAATATTCGATTATTCGTATATACATATATAATATATATATATATGCATATATATATATATGTACATATTATACGGGTGTAATGTCCAGAACCTTGACGATAACCCTTGATGGGTTGGAGCGACACAAACACTATACCACCATTGGGACACTTTGTGTTATCCGTTGCACTGGTCATCAACGAATTGCCAATAAAATGACATGGTATGACATGGTATTTAATGACATGGTATAACATAGTATTTAATGACATGGTATGACATGGTATTAAATGACATGGTATGACATGGTATTAAATTACATGCATGGTATGATATGGTATCAAATGACATGGTATGACTAGGCATTAAATGAAACGGTATGACATGGCATTAAATGACATGGTATGACATAGTTCCTATCATTTCTGACCAGATTCGGAGATCTTACTGCTTACTGGAATGCTGTGATTGTAAGCGTCCTATTAACGCTAATCATTTTCGTGGTTAGCACACAATAGCTGTGTTTGTCTGATGTCTTTCAGACGTTGATGAGTGCACTGAACGTACGGCTGTCTGTGCCACAAATGCGAAGTGTGTCAACAAGGAGGGAAGCTACGGCTGTCAATGCATCCCTGGCCTCGTTGGAAATGGAAAGCGTCGTTGCCAGGGTAAGCGTGATTCATTCGTTTTTCAGTGGAAATTTAAATACTCCTTAAAATACCCTAAGGACATCATACAGATCAATTTCAAGCTATAGTTCCAGAATCCAGATGATGATACTTTGAGATTAAACTGTGAAACGTAATGTAACAACTTTCTTGGCTATGGTGTGATGTAATCTGATCCTAATAATTATGAGATGGGTTTGCGCGGTTTAGTCGTACTTTGTCTTAGAGATCATCTCTTTAATCAAATTGGCACTGCTCTTAAATCCAAAATAACATCAATGTGTGCATTAGCCTTGACTTACAATGTACTTTTAAGTACATGTTGCATTGCACGCTATCATAACTCAGTTTACTACTGTAAACAGAGCTTCCCATTTGAGGCGAGCGATCGATAGCTCTCCTTAGTCGCTCGCCTAGCAAAGGTCGGCGACTCGCCTATTCTAAGGCGTCGCACCGTTGGCCGTCGCTCGATGAGTTAGACTCCAAGACGAACCTGGAGCAAGACCGTTATTTTTAATTTACATTTACTTCGATTTACTTACTTGCGGCAGTGGTGATTGCGTTCCGTGACCTAATGACTCCTGACTGATCACTCCAATTTCATGCAACATGATTGGCGGAGTGATTGCATAGTGAACAGTTTTCTTTCATACGTGAGGTGAGGCTATTGAGTTTGAAAGAGAATTTTGAAATGAATGCCTTCAGGAATTCTCATCCATTGATGTGATTTAATTAACGATAAGAGTGATACGCGTTGATGTTGCGGTCCATGGCGATAGCTCAGGCAAGAGAAATTTCAAACTTGGAATGAACAGTGGCATTAGAGACAGTTTTAAAATCGAAAACAGATCTAGGAAGTCAAAGCTCACGAAAATGCATTAATATTATAATGGTCTAAATTAGTCTATTCCGCCTAGATTCAATGCCACTCCAACTGCCATTCAGACGAAGCTAGAAACAACTGAAAACCTGCCTATACGTACAGTGAGTTGCAGAGTTAAGTCTGTAATGAAACTGGGGTATCTTGATACACTCTAGCATCCGGTATTTATACCCTAGGCGGTTTCACTATAATACAGTGACTTCACGCGAAGTGCGTTTGAAAGTTGTCGCTTCCCACAAATCCAAATAGTTCCTAATTGTGTCGTTGATCATGGAAGGCTCGATCGTGATCACGCCAAGTATTCCACCAACTCCATTAGGCCTAATACATCCGCCGCTTGATGGAATTCCGTGCCACCGGTGTCCTAGTACCTGAGCGGTTCTCTGGAAGAAGAGGTTCGTGTGTGGACGATTGCAAACCCCTTCGACAACGAACGTTCCAGGTTCGGAAAAGACGAGGTTAGCCAGACCTGCACCATGAGGTGCGACTACCATGACAGCCGCATTGAACATACGCATAATGTCAACAAAGGAAGGTGGCGGATTATCCTTAAACACTTCGTAACTCAAATTGTATTCCTTTGCAGCCATTTCTACGACTCTTTCGATCTCAGACTGGTCGTTGAAAGAGCGATGGTGTGTCCTTCGAATGAAAATGACCTTGTTTCGAATGTCATTCGGAAAGTTTGTCTTGAGGTATTGTCGGTAGTGTAGAGATAGAACTTGAGTCTCGAGGAAATGTGGAAAACAGCATGTAGTTGCTCTCGGTAAGTAGATAATTTCCGCTCGACACCAACCACTAATGATGCGATCACTCTTAATTCCCAAAACAGTCAACAGTTCAACCATTCGACCCTGGTTTTCCGGTGCTAGGATCATTATCGATGGATTTCGAACTAGAAATTCAACAAAAACTGCAATTCTTGGTGTCACTTCTGCTAACCGATGGTACATAAGAGTACCGTACGACTGAGCGATAACGAACACTTCATCATAAAGAGGGATTTCGTCTATATTTTTTGGAGGATTTAATTTCTTATCTGGAAAACACGCATATGGAACTATCTTCTCATTCTGAATGAATACGTCGCCGACTTCATTTGCAATGCCAGACTTAATTATATACAAAGAGTGAAGTATCCGAGGCAGTTCAGTAAAAAATTGATCCGGGAATGCTGACGGAAAATAGTAATCTTTGTAGGGAGGCTTTGCGTTTAGTGCGAGCAGAGATATCGACCTTGGAATGGCTCCACGCGTCTTGTTTCGATTACATGTCCAGTTATTAATGACGTCAAAACTGAATTCAACTTTTCCAGGAGTCTCGATCCACGTACACAGAGGATCAGTGGCAGTTGACTCGTAATACTCTCGAATGAGGAGGTTTGAAGAATCTGTCAAGGAACTCCAATCCTCTTCTTTTTGTTGAGGACTGCGCAGCCAGGGTAGAATGACGGTCGTTATCTGTGAGTAATTGGATAACTCCTTTAAGAAACTTTCGTTCCACTCGGCTAGCAAATGCAATTGATCAGGTGCGCTTATGTTCCAGTCCTGAGTTTTCTTAATTGGCATAAATCGTTGAATTCTTAAGCGTTCAACCGCAGCGTTGAATAGTTGAATGCGTTCGAGTAAATGTCCACACGCTAGAAAGATAAGGGCAGAAAATGGTTTGGTTATTTCTTTTAAAGTAAAGTCGTTGCGGTAACACACAGAACTGCCCAGCGCTATCTTAACTCCACCATCGCTCCATACATTGAGAGGCATTCTGAAATAACTGATCAAGGTGAGAGCTGTAACGATTCCTGTAAAGAACAGAAAGATGACACCACGTTTCATACCGAAACGTTGGACTCGTGGCATGTTTGATTGAAGATTGTTGGCTTAATTTACTTCTTCCAAAATATTCACATGGAACTGAAATTGAAAACAAATAAATTATGGTAGTAACAGGATAGAACCATATAGGTTCTCGCACTTAGAGACTACAACGAGCAGACAAATAAACATACCGGTACTGACCAATTCACGATCAAAACATAATAACGAAACAGTAGACTATTATTATGAAATATCTGAGTCTGCAAGAATAGTTCTTTCTCAAGATTCCTCCTGTCCATTTGCTGATCACACGCTGTTGGTGTCGTTCGCTTGTTTCACTGTCTTTCTCCACTCGATTCGCTCTTGCACCACCAGAATCAGCCTTTGTACGCATCCAATTTGCACCAATCCTTGACCTCATGCTGTATTTATTCAATAGGTCACTCACTCTCTGAGGGACATCCTTGTGCCTAAAAAAACGAGCTATAGTTTTTCCCACCCTCAAGAAACCTAACTTGCCAAAATTACCGCCCTATCTCTAGCCTCTCCTTCCTTTCTAAGACTCTCTGTAAGTTCACCCTTATCTTGAACCTTAGCCTTCTCCCTCCCAGTCAACTAGCATTTGGGGCTGATCAATCCACTAAAACTGTCCTGCTCTCCCTACTTTCTGACATCTACTCTGCCGTATTGCATTCGCGAGTTTTAGTAATGACACACACACATAGGCCTATACATGTACATATTTATGCAGAAGGACAAACTTTCCTAAATATAGTTCAGATGCAAATGTAGGTCGAAACATTATACATCGCGATATCGTGTCATATGCCTCAATAAACTGGAAAAAACTGACAATAAACTGACAATAAAGTGAATAAACTGACTATAAACTGGCAATAAACTAGCCTGCGATAGCCTAGGTAACTCTAACAATGGAAGTAGGTAATTGAGAATACATAAAAATAATTATGTAGAAAACTAAATTTGTAAAGATTGAAGAACGTGACATAATATAGTAATTTTTCGCACACGTTTGTGGAGTTTGCGCATTCATGGTTGAACTGTGCTTTGGGCTCCTTAAAATGTTACAAATTGCAATATGCGACTTACCACTGACTTGTCATATTCGACAGAAAAAAGTCTGCGATGGCCGTCTACATTATATTTGTCGAGGAGCGACTATCTTATTAATACAATATAATCTAATTAAACGGTTTCTCTATCGCCGTAATTTCAGTTTTCTAAGAAAACATTTAAATAATATCTAAATCCAAAATGCACTGCGTATCATACGATGGTCTGTTTGAAGTGACAGAACAACCAACCAGTATTCGTAACAGTCTGAAAGGTCCAAGTAATTAATTAATCTATAATTGAAGCTAAAATTTCTGAACACAAGGCTGCCTTCAACAATGCTCGTCGAAGCACTCAATAGACGTTTCTGTTCATCGATCGAGAACGGTTGACATTGCATTTTAGTAATTAGTAAATAGTAATTAGGCGATGTCTGCTTCTGTTCGCCGATGCACGTTCCCAATAATTATCTCACACATGGGATTGTGAACTTTCTGGGTACAGACGCAAATTGCAAATTGATTGCAACATCTGCGGCATAAAACATCTACATTATTAAAGCTCAATGCCGAAAAGTATTATGTAGGTAAAAAATTTATACTGACAATTTTTAGCTGTCGTAAATGAACAGTGTTTACTAAATATCGTTGCTTTTGACCAATTGGTTAGAGCGCTCGCCTTTTAACACGGAGAATAAGGGTTCGAGACTCCATCGAGGCTGTCACCGTGTAAAGACTTTGAGCAAGTTCTTCACTCCAGTTTACCAAGCGCCATCACCTGTCAAGGGATGACTTGTGAAACACCAATGACTTTGTTCATTTATATTACAATCTTAATTACTTATTATTACTTCTATGTTTTATAATTATGTTTCTAGCTGTATGACCCATGGTGCGTTTGCAAAATGGAAATTAAGGAATATACTTACTTACTTACTTTAAAACGCCACCCACTGACAATGATCGAATGAGCGAGAATGTGTCAATGTGATGTGAAAACACTAGTGAGCTACAGATAATGTTAGAGTAACTATGATTGTTTAATTTGTTGTTATTGTTATCAGGCTTTTTCAGTTTTATTCATAACGAAATATTGAAATCACTGATTCTCTGGGTTCAACTTAATTCTGTCTGGCAATCAATCAATCACAGAATTTATATAGCGCCTCTTCAAGGGCTCTACTCGGAAGCGCTCCCGAGCCAGTACTGTTACTGTAGTCATTAATTACAGCCAAGTAGAACGCTAAAACTTATTGCAGCTATGAAGCAGGATGGATAACGGAAACGAATTGAGATAGGCCTACTAGATTAGTACTAAATGCAGCTGCACGAATACAGCACACAAAATAGCTGTACACAAAAGCCCCGGGGTTGACCGCGCGTCGCTCACCTACTCAATCCAGGGCGATCGATCTTCAAACTGCCACCTATTTTCTAATGGGAAGCTCTGACTGTATTAATGTTGCTTTGTAGCCCAGTGCACCGATGCTTCGGCAACCTGTGCCAATTACTCCAGCGATTGCACCCGGTCGAGTCGCCGGATCTTCATGGCCAGGGCATGTCCGGTCACGTGTGGCCTGTGCAAAGTCACATGTGCCAAGGGCTACAGGCTGGGAAGTGACGGAAAGACATGCGTCAGTGAGTATTACGAATATCATGACATTCAGCGACGATGATGATGATGACGATGATGATGATGACGACGGCGTTGTTGATTTACATCGGAAGGTATCGCAGTTACTTGCATGCCCATTGCTCAGTGTAAATATAAATGCAGATCTATTCTTTCCAATATTCAGCGTTATTTTGATTGTTCCAACAATTGACTTTTATAAGCTCAGAAATTTTGCTCTGGTGGTCCATATAGGCCTAATTTTGGACATCGTAGCCCACTGATTAGAACACTCGTTTTTGACGCGGAAAGTACATGATCGAGCTTTCGCTGAGAGGGTTTCTGTGTAGGAACCTTCAGTAAATACTTCATTCACAATTGCTTAGTTCCATGGATTGATGTTTGGTCACTAGATAATGGTGCTTAATAAATGCGTAGTAGTTGTAGTAATTGTAGTAGTACTTGTGGTAGTAGTTGCAGTAGCAGCAGCAGCAACAGCAGCAGCAGTAATAGTAGTAGTAGCAATTGCGTAGTTTGAACATTGATATCTTCTCCTAACTTACGGTCCCATGATACTGATCCACATGTCTAACACAAGAAACAAAAGAGAGAGTTAGACAGTTTGATGGCCAATGTTGAGACTAAATGTCTGTGCTTGCCAGATGTGAATGAGTGTAATGAGAAGACTGCAGTCTGTCCCATCCATTCGACCTGCGTTGATACCAAAGGCAGCTACAGATGTGCATGCAACGCCGGATACATCTTCAACGTCATCACTCAGTCATGTGTCCGTAAGTATCCCACACAATTATAAGCTATAGTTACCATGCATAATTACCAACAAATTAAAACTGATGCCTGTGTTTCTTTTTTAACTCTCATAGAATGAATTAGGGTTAAGCAATCCAACTTTTAAGATTTTAGTAGGCCCACTATTAATGATGATTTGCATTTTAATCGTCTATTGCTGCTAGTGATATCCTACTACTATTTTTTATATTTGAAGTCTGATTCATTTCAAATCTCCATATCGCATCCTGCCTTAAAACAGTTTGGAGTTTTTCGATAGTAATAGCGAATGAACTACGGGTGATGTTGACTGATTTGCTTCGTTTAGGTTACTGTACGGACCTGACAACTCAATGTACTTCTCTCCGCTCGCAGTGCTTCGTTGGATCATCTCTGCAACAGGCCTGGATGGCCACCTACTGTGCTGCCACCTGTCGGTTCTGCGACCAGCCTCGTTGCGCCAAAGGATATAAGCTCAGCGCCGATGGGCAATGCGTCGGTAAATATAATTCCATGGCTAGTAATAAATCTAGGTATCAAATCAATATCAATGGCAAATCTTCTTTTATTGCAACCAAATTAAAATAAAACATCATTGAACACAAAATATACATACTACTTTGGCAAGCAAAGGGATACCCAGAAGGGATAAACGAATCATACAGTACATACCCTAATAGTAATTACAGCAAAAACATACCAAGATGGTCAACACAGTAAACAAATTTCTTAATCTAATGGCTGAACCCCAAAGTTCAATACAGTAAATAATCAATTGGAAGCCTATTAGAAATAATCTACACTTCAAGCAAAATACTGATATATTAACTAAACTTAACTGCATATCTTGCTACACTATCATTTTCTATCCCGGCCTCCAGTTTGGCTCATACCTCCTGAAATTCTGCAACCGCTCCTTGGTCTAGGCTGCACCAGCTTTATGGAACAGACTCCCAAAAGACCTCCGCCAGTTTGCTCATCATGCTATCTCGCCTCTTAACGTAGAACCAGCTTGCATTCTCCTTTGTCTTCCTTAATGAATGTGAAATACGAACACTTCAAGATATCTTTCCTGGTTCTTTTGGACGCGCCACCACACGATTTCTTGCATCATTAAAGTTGCCACCGAAATTATAATTTTTCGTATACATATTGATTTTGATGAATTAAAAAAAGTAACGGCACAGTGCCGAAAAATTGTGCGATTATAAGATATTACTGCATATAGTGTTGCATCGATGCAAAATTGATCCATTATTACTGGTATTATGTCACGTGTTCCCAAATGTTACATGTTTCGAGGGCCACGAAGATGCCATTGCAAAGGGCCGCTTTGATTTTGAGCGCCATACGCTGGCCATATCAATTATGATTGAAAACTACATTTGTTCCTGAAAATCACATAGTTTAGCCGATAATTGGTTACATAACTATAGTTTAGCTCACAATTTATACATGTAGTTGATATTGCGACTTGCAAGTAATTATATGTATTGGGGTCGAGACCTCACCTGAAACGTATGCTGTGCTTCACCTTTCCTCCAAAGGGTTAAGTGTATTTAGTATCTTGATTGACAGATGTGAACGAATGCAGTGAGCTGGACATGAACGCTTGCGCCGCAAACGCCACCTGCATCAACAAGGAAGGTTCTTACAGTTGTGAATGCAAGGCTGGCTTTCGAGGAAACGGATTTGTCGAATGCACAAGTAAATCAACTAATTGGTATTTCCTAACACTAATTAGTTCTTCAACGAATATTCTAACACTAATTAATACTTCACCATTATATATCCTAAGACTAATTTTACTTCTTCAGTAGAGAGTCCTAGCACCTTCACATAACGCTATCCTAACACTACTTGTCATTGTCGATTTCTGGGGCTGGATTGTTCCCTTGCATGCTATGAGTTCTTGAAATTAGTTGTGGAGGCATGAATCAGTTGTAAATTCAAACGATCACATCCACACTTAACAGGCAGACATTGTCGTAATGGAATATGTGGATAACACATGATGGAGGGTCATCTGATATTGAGCCCATCCACGTAAACTAATGAAGTACTTCAATGTAACAGAGAGTTTGTGCATCTTACATAATTTATATTTGCCGAACGCAGAAGTACATCGTCTAGCTAATTGATTAATTTATGTAGCAGAATATATTGATGTAGTCGCCTTTTATAATATATTTACCTGCAAATCGTTCAGAGGAAATTCACTCATTCACTATTTTTCATGCGAAAAATATTTACGGCGCCCCTTCAAGATTCCTACTCAGAGGCGCTCCCGGCGCTATTCTAAATGATGTTAGAGTCAATAATTATGACCAGTCAGTGATTCGAAAACGAACAAAGCTCGAATAACAGATGACGAGAAGAGTCATCACTGATGACACAGAGGAATTCGTTGCATAGCTATGACATCGTAGCCATTCTCAGTGAGAGGTAATGGCCAAATAGATATTTTGATGATTGAGACATTTAATAGGCGTAATGTAAATGTTCAAGCATACAGGAACACACACGTATGTATGTATCGCATCACAGTTTAAAGCTGCATTTAGTATGGAAAATCAGTTGGGCCTACTTCTAAGTTCTAGGTTATGTTTTAATTACTGGAAAGACAAATGAATGTGCTCTTTTTAATTAGTTTTAGGTTTTTGACAGGAAACACAACTGTCCTGTGAGATACTTAAAGTCTGAAGTCAAAATATAATTTGTGCTAAACAATTAAACAGGTAAATAACTAAGCGACTAGCTCGGAATAACCGATGTTAATGTTTCTATCGTCGTTTCCAGAAGATTCTGTTCTTGTTTTTCTTAGCCCAGCAGTGCTATGACCTCCTTAGCCAAGCGAGGTGCGAGGCAATGAAGAGAACAGGTGGCTGTCAATCAAGCACCGACCGTGAATTCCGATTCTGCGCTCGCACCCTCAAAGTCTGCACAAACGACGACATCACTACTTGCTCTAAGGGATACGTTGCCAAGAATGGCGTATGCCTTGGTCTGTAATCAACACTTGGCATATGTATTTATATAAATGTGTGTGTGTGTGAGTAGTTGTGTGTGTTGGTGTGTGTACGTGTGTGTGTGTGTAGGTGTAGGTGTATGCAGGTGTGTGTGAGTGTGTATATATGTGTAGGTTTATACAGTAGCTGCATGGCCCCAGAAGTAGCAGGGAGCATGTCTTTCAAAGTTTAGTTACCTCGATAAAGGTGGTCAACGCTTAGGGATAGATATATCGTGGATTTGAGATGCTGTGTCCTACTTTTCAGCGAGATTAACTAGAGTTGAACTGTTTAGAATTAGAATTAAGCCTTTTCTCTATTTGTATCATATCAAATACATGGTAACCCGTCAGAACGGCCCAGGACAAATCGGCCCCGACAAAAACGGCCCCGACAAATGGGCCTCGACAAAAACGGCCCCGACAAAACGGACCTCGTCAAAATGGCCTCGACAAAACAGCCCCGTCATTTCGGCCCCGTCATAACGGCCCCGTCAAATCGGCCCCCGTCAAATCGGCCCCAGTCATATCGGCCCCAGTCACATCGGCCCCTCACAAAATATCCCATGTCCCAAGTACTTTTAAGTTGGATTGATGAAAAGAATTCTTTGCGTAAATAGAACTCGGATTGGTAAAACCGTAATTTACGTTGCCAAATTATTTTTATGTGGTCAGTTTCAAATGGAAGTTGTATTGCTGAAAATAATTTTAGCGTTAAAATGGAAGTTGGATTTATAAAAAATAATTTGTTGCGTAAATAGAAGTTGGATTTATGATAGTTGTCATTGAAAGCATTTAAATAATTAAATACGCCAACCAGTTAGCATTAGACGATGGTCCCGGCAGTCCATTGTCCAGCTGAACCGTCGCTTGATGCCTCATTTCAACAAAGTAAGCTTAAAAGTACTTGCAACATTGGATATTTTGTATGGGGCCGATATGACTGGGGCTGATATGACTGGGGCAGCGATATTAACGGGGACCGATATGACTGGGGCCGATATGACGGGGAGCCGATTGACGGGGGCCGATT
Source organism: Aporrectodea caliginosa (assembly GCA_020284085.1). Taxonomy (NCBI): domain Eukaryota; kingdom Metazoa; phylum Annelida; class Clitellata; order Crassiclitellata; family Lumbricidae; genus Aporrectodea; species Aporrectodea caliginosa. Next base: position 242,693 of record JACEVL010000259.1, on the reverse strand, counting down.
TAACGGGGGCCGATTTGACGGGGCTGTTTTGTCGAGGCCATTTTGACGGGGGCTGTTTTGTCGGGGCCGTTTTGTCGGGGCCATTTGTCGGGGCCGTTTTGTCGGGGCCAATTTGTCCTGGGTCGTTCTGACGGGTCACCCAAATACATTGCCTATATTGTAGTATTGAAATTTGTTCAATTGTATAACATAGTTGGCCGCCCTCCCCGCCACCTTCCCCGTCGCTACGCCACTGACCTATGTAATGTATGTATCAAGCGACTTTCAGATATAGAGCGATATAAGTAAGCATATATCGAGCAGGCAATCTGAAATGACGAGTGTTTGGGAGGTAAACAATAGCTTTGCAATATAGCTTTGTATATATTTCAGATCTCAACGAGTGCAAGGCGTTGACGCACAAATGTCCATCCAATTCAGTATGCGAAAACACGTTTGGAGGGTACAGATGTACTTGCAATCAGGGATACTCTGCCTCCAAGTACACCGGAAAATGGGAATGCGTTCGTAAGTGCCTTCTAAGCCATGGCTCTAAAATAGCACTGTGCATTTGCATTGCTCTATCACAACTTCTTGTCAAGTCTTTTAACCAGTCTTTTAAACGTCCTCTGGCGGTTGTTTTGCTGTTGTCACGTTTCAATCCTCAAACCGTGTTGCAAGGATGAAACGCCGACTGAGGCAAAAATTGTGGATAATTTTGTAAGCAAAATGTGTTCCAAGAAGATGGATCGACACAGAAAACATGACTTAGGGCTAGATAAATTCACCTTTAGTGTCTGATGCAACTGGCCGTTATGCAGGTTTAGGTTATATCAGTTAACCTTTCGTGCCCAATGTTACCAATGACTATGCTTCCAGAGATAGGCCTATATTACCCGAGATAAGAGTACTCACAACATTACACCAAAATTTTACATTTTTGAGTGGAAACAGAAGCCGTGTAAATGTTCCACATCAATGCCTTACATTATCTTACAACAACTACACAATTATTCGGCTACCCCTCGCTGTAGAACTGGCTCCCTTTGGCGTTGCGCTTGCTCCACAGGGTCCACTCTGACTCTTTGTATTCTTACCTCAAAACTGTCTGTATTTCAGCCGTTCCGGAGTCGGGAACGCTCTTGAATAGGGGGGCGCTATATAAATCTTCATACGGTAATGAATGAATACGTGTCCAATTACAGGCGAGAACACCTGTTACGTGGCTGGAGATCCTCATTTCAAGACATTCGACGGAGCCGTGATTCAGTTCCAGGGCGTCTGTTCATACACTCTGGCTCAACCGGATCCGAGGAAACGAGGCATCCTGAGCGATTTCAGCGTCGAGGTCAAGAACGAACATCGAGATGGAGAGATGAAACTGTCCTGGGCGAAATCCGTCAAAATAACCGTCTACGAAACAGTGATCGTACTCGACAGAAAGGGCGTCGTATCCGTAAGCATTCAAGAGGACCAGCTGCTCTATGAAAAGTCTTTCCTGTCTCTCTCTCTGGACAGCTCTCTTTCCATGCAGTAGAAACAACGACCTCCACCGTATTAATAATAAAACAACAACAACAACAATAATAATAATAATAATAATTTTAAAAATATTAATAAAAAAAATAATAATAATAAAAATAAAAACAAATAATAATAATAATAATAATAACGCGATCGCTTTTCGTGGTTCTTTTATGCAGCCCGATCTTGCCGAGGAATAAACCGTTCCAGAAAACCATCTTCCTTTCTCCGGATAATAGTTTTGATAGCCTGAGGGATTAGTACTACCTCGGGTAAAAAAAAAATAATAATAATAATAATAAAACCATAATAATAATAATAATAACGAGACTATTTATATAGCGCCGTTATGGTGCCGAGTCCAAAGAAAAGTAGGTAAGTTCAAATAAACCAACGACAGTCGTATGATTTACGTGAAAGATCCTTGAATCTGGGACATACATGTACATAATAATATCTTTATATGTCCCAGATTCACACATATAATGTACATACATATATATATATATATATATATATATATATACAATGTCATATATACATATATATATACATATACAATACATATATCTAACATACAGTAGTCTATCATGTATAGAATAGAAATGTAGCCTATACAATACTTTGAATTTGCCTTGCATATATGTTTCCAGGTGAATGGAGAGCAGAAATCAGTTCCTTACACTCCTAAACAGGGTATCAACATCACACCCAGCGGTCGTAACATCCTATTGTCGACGATGTTTGGTCTCAAGGTTTCCTTTGACGGTTACCATTACGTGAAGGTGTCAATCCCAGACTGCTACAAGAGAAAAATGACCGGCATCTGTGGTAACCTCGACGGAATTTCCACCAACGACTACATCACAAAAGAGGGCGATTCTACCCAATCCCACGCGACGATTGGAAACAGCTGGGCTGTTGCAGATCCGGCAGAAGTGTACGCCGTGTTGCTAATCAATCAAACGATCAATCAATCAATCATCCAGTCAATCATTCAATCAGTCAATCAGTCAGTCAGTCAGTCAAACAATCAATCAATCCATTTTATTGCAACCCTTTGTACACGTACAAGAAAGTTATACGTTAAACAAGACATACAGGTAGCAAAAGGGATGAATCCCGCTAAAATAGGGACCCCAATTGTCTGGATACAAGTTAACATGTTGCCATCATGTATTGCAATATGATGTATTATGAATTTGCAAGGTAACTGATAATAGTTTACTCTTTAACAGACAAAAACCAAAAAATAATGAAAATAAAGACTTAACTAACAATATGCAAGTATCTAATTAACAGTAACACAATAAAATTATTTAAGAATGCCATCATTTAATAGTTGGACTCGTAATAATTTTTTAAAGCTCTGGAGGTTGCCTGCTTGTTTAATAGAGAATATACGGGACTTGGAGTAGGCACTAAAGGTGCGATATTGCTTAGATCTTCTAGTGCAGATAAGAACCTTGTTGAAAATATCCTTTGAAGGCAGAAGGCAGACTCCAATTGGCATAGCGGTACATGAAGACTCCTATCTGGTAAATTTTTATTTGATGGAATTTAAGTAGTTTAAGTTCGAGAAATATAGGGCAAGTATGAGTTCTATAAGAGACCCCTGCTATGGTACGTACCGCTCGCTTCTGTAAAATAACTAACTTATGCAATCGAGATTTATAAGTAGACGCCCATATCAAGTTACAGTATGATAGGTAAGGATAGATTAAAGAGTAATATAATTTTAGGCGAATGGATGGAGGGATCATATAAGAAGTGCGTTGTAGAATTCCCACATTTTTACAATTTTTGCAGAGATATTTTTAATATGGTCCTTCCATGTCAAATGTTCATCGATATGAACTCCAAGAAATTTAGTCGAACTGACCTGGGATATGGTAGTACCATTAATAAAAAGTTTTTGAAAGTTACTAGGAGGACACATTTTTGTGGGAACGGAACAGAATGAAATTATTTTTCTCTAGGTTCAGTGAGAGTTTGTTAGCAGAAAACCAGTTAGCTACTGCTTCTAATTCTAATTCTGTTATGTTGTAGATATTAATCAATCAATCAATCTATCAGTTCGTGTTGCTAATCAATCAATCAATCGATCAATCGATCAATCAATCAATCAATCAGTCAATCAGTTAGTCAGTCAGTCAGTCAATCAATCGTTTATTGACATATCACAAGCAAACATATATAGTTGCATACTCAATGAATCAAACATCCTTGTAGTCAATAAGTCAGCCAATAAAGGGTTATAGGGACCTGCCAAGAATACAGCTGGCTTACGCCTACTTACAAATTATATCCAATTTGCTCGAAGCAATATATTAAAACAAGAGTTATACGATGATAGAAAAATGTATGACGAGTGAAACAACTACTTTTATGGTCTAACTATAGTAGCATAGTCTTCAGGACTGACATAGAGATATTGAGACCATAATATAATGAGTATAATATTTACAGCATAATAGAACTTAACCAATAAAACTTTCCATTGTAAGATAAACATTTTCTACATATATTTAAACTTGCTCCAATGAAACACGTCTCTTGGGTAGAATTTAATTTAATTCGTTTAATTTAATTCGTTTAATTTAATTCGTATTATATTCTCCCCATGCTACCTGCAGTTTATCACATTGACTCACCTTCCTAGCACGAAAGTAATCTTGTTTATAAAACAGTCTTCCAAATTGAGTTAGTAGCAGTAGTTCCAGTGTGTAGCGACATCTTATGGCCGTTGGAGTCACCCTCCCCTTTATCCAGGCATGGGACTGGCGCCACTCGAAAACGACAGTGGCGAATTTCAATTGAGTCTTGATGTTTACAGATGCCAACCAGCAACTGATGAGTATCTGACTGACTGCAGTCCTCAGATCCTTTCGCAGTTGTCAGGGAAAGGACAGTGCGGAATTCTCAAGAGCCCTAACGGACCGTTCGCCGAGTGTATAAAGAAGGTACGTGCAAACCTTTGACTTACCTATGACTTATCAAATAAAGGATATACTTACTTACTCCTGCGCCACCACAAACTCCTGCGCCACCACACAACTCCTGCGCCACCACACGACCACCATCATCACCGATTGCCACCGTAGCACCATGCTGTCTCCTCGGCTTGACCTCCCGGATTTTGACCTGGCACCGAAACGAACAGAGGAGTTTGGCTATTGCGGACTTGATTTGATATAGCGCCGGTGAATAAGCTGGTCTCCCTGGCGTGGCTTTTGTGGGCGCTGAGAAATTTCGAAGATTTGCATTACATTACTTATTTTTACATTTCTGTGGATTATATCAGCATCGATAGATTTTTCAGAAAAGCAGAGAGAACAGTTTTTCCGAAAAAATGCGCATTACATTACAATTAAATCTTATTTCTGGGATGAATTTTCTTCTTGAACCTACAAGTTACAGGTACATTACACAACATAGTGTGATTACAATACATCGAACACTTCCATTGTATGGCTGCAGGAGGATCCATCATTTGCATATGAATCCTGCCTGATGGATCTCTGTCTCAGTACCCTGCATCCGGAATCGCTCTGTCGCAGTCTCCAGGCTTTCGCTGACCTCTGCCAGACTTCCGGAGTCACCGTCAGATGGCGCAGTAGCACCCTGTGCCGTGAGTTTATTTTTCAAGAGTTGTACATGTACAATGTGAAATTTATAGGACTTCACCTCACCTAGTGTAAACTCACCTCTATCACATTGCCTCACCGCACTTCGCTTCATATCGCCTGGCATTACGCTATTTTACCTTACATAACTCACCCTATCTCACTTCGAGCATCCCGAACTCACAAAGTTTAAGAAAAACTTGCCTTTATTTCCACATCTCTCTCATTATTAAGCCAATAATTATTCTGGTCTCAACTCAACTTACCAGAAGATTCATTATTGGTTTGTTTGCTCTATAATCTTACCTCAGCTTGTTTCAACTGAACTCGTTCACCTAGCTTCACATGGCATCGCGTCTTGCTTTAACAACAACTTACCCCACGTCCTTTGTTGTTATGGTAATTGTAATCTAACAATTGTTATACCCTACACTCACCTAACAAACCTTTAACTCACCTTACCTTACATACCTCTGAGCAGGTTATCTTGGGGGCGCTATATAAGTCCTCTGAATGAACGAATGAATGAATGAATGAACACCATTCGCTTGTTTGCTTTAGCAATGGCTTGCGGTGCCAACAGCGCTTACTCGCCAGCGATGTCTGCGTGTCAAGCCACCTGTTCCAACCCGAGCTCCGAAGGAACTTGTACCTCTTTGCCAGTGGAAGGTTGTGCCTGCAGCGCTGGAATGGTTCGGGATGGATTCCAGAAATGCGTTCCAGTTGCACAGTGCGGATGTCAACTGAACGGCGTCTACCACCCGGTAACTAGATTGATGCTTGATTGATGTTTGATTGCTGTTGAGTTGTTGTTGCTTGTTAAAGCAATTGTTCTATATAATTAAAAAGTCATTGTTATATAACTGCGCCATTACAATCAACGTTCGTGAATAAGAAGGTACTATACACTTAGTTTTAAGTGGCTCTTTAGAAATTTGGTCTAAGTTACAATTGCGTTTACAATCGTCACTGCCTAGTGAAGGTTTCAAAATGGGAACAGTGGACAACTAAATGAACCAATGAACAAGAGGGTACAAGAGAACAAACACACGAGTCAGCATGCATAATAAATAAATATATGAATAAATATAGAAATAAATAACGATGATAATAATATTACAAATAAATAAATAAATAAATAAATAACGTATTTATCTGACCATCCAACGATTCAACGCTGTTGCAGTCTGTGGGACCTTTGCCAGCCTTTTGCCCGACACCGAGGAGTTCTAAACGTTCCAGTCTTTTAACAATTTAATTTAATTAATCTTGTGAAGTCCCTGGGGATCATGTTAATCTCGGTGCAAAAATATAAATGAAATTGATAACAGATAAATAAATAAATAAAAACATTCGGATGCGTTTATTTTGCTTATTGTGCAGAGTGGAGATGTATGGTATAATGACAAGTGTTCCTTCAAGTTCACCTGTCTGAAGCAAAGCACAATCCTTAAGGTCCCGATCACCTGCCGGATGTCAGGCATCTGCCAGGCTAAGGAAAACAAGATCGCCTGCTATTGCAAGAATCAAAGAATGGGAATCTTCTGCGATGGTTTGTCGTAATTATGTCAATAATTAATTGAACTGCGTTACGTAATCTTGAATCTATGCTCTTTGATTTATGTAATTAGCAACTTCTATTGCGCCGGTGTCTAATGCACAAGGCATCAACCGATGGCACACCAAAACCAAGCCGTAATCAGGTCAACGTCCAAAAGATCAGTCCGTAAGAGACAGCGAGACAGCCTACGGTGGATAAGCAATTTGAAAGAGGTAAGTTAGTGGCCTACCCCCACCTGTAAGACAGCAAAGAATTAATTCTTCTGCACCAGTGTGGCAACGTGCGCTGGAATTGAAAAAGTTGAGACTGACAGTCGAATTCATAGTGACCATAATTTGATGTCGGCCGCAATGGGCCCAAATCTATTCAAACACAGCTCAATATATATATATATATATATATATATATATAAATCTATTCAAACACAGCTCAAAATCTGTACATGTGTAAACATCTGTGATATTCAGTCATTCAACGTTAACCGGCAATTGAATCTACATCGAGGACAAACATTACTAACTAGTAGGCCTAACGTTTGCTGAAAGCAACGCTCATGAAGTGACCTGGTTAAGTATACATACGGTGTAAAAACGAGTTATCCCTGCAGCATATCTAACTTGTTAGACACAAGTATAGTATGGTTATAGGCTTTTATCGCAGCGATAAGTGCTCTGACAATAAGCACAGCGGTTGCATATGCAGTGCAGTTACTGGTTAGACGTTTTGGGACTGTAGCGAAGAGAATCAATAAATTTTTTCTGACTCTGTCCTGTCGATTGTTTTCAGTTGATTCTGGAGTTTCAGAGAAGGTTCCATGTGATCCTAGCTACAATCCAGAAGGTCCTCATCTGCCTCCCCAAGTCGTTCAACGTAAGTATAGGTCTAATATTATGACGCGTTCAAACAAATTATTTATTTGCCAACTAAAGATCAATTCGTTGTCACACAGACCCATTTTATTTTGTATTTGTACACTAGAACAGTTTCATTTGCTCCATTTGAACCATTTCCTTCGAGCAACAGAAATAGTATTGGCCTATTCGCACACCGAATCAATATTTTCTACACTTAAACCGTCTGTTTGCACAACGGAGCTTTTTCGCAGGATACCAGATTTGTGCACAGAAGTAATGCCGTTTTCACGCACGACCCATTTTATTTTTAAAATTTCGCCATTTTCGCTTGTACAGCAGAATCATTTGAAATATGCTACACGTGTCATTATCTGAATAACTCGGTGTTCATAACCTGGAATCTATTTGGTTTTTAGTTACAACAACTACATCTGCTCCCGCCACAACTCCAGCTCCGCAATACATTCCGCCTCATCCAGATGGTAAGCTCAACATTGCTCTCTTCTACTTTTAGGTAGCATATAGTATCTTGTTTGACTGTGTTGCAGTATAAGATCGTTTTGTAGTATAAAGTTCAATTGGTACTGAAAAGTTGCAAATCTTTGTCTAAAGTATAGTTATCAGTCGGGTTTAGAGCATTCCAACCTCTAAATCCTGGAAACTAATAAATTTGGTAAATACAATCAATGAGTTTCGTTGACTGAAGTTAAATTCTTGTTTTTCCCCGTTCAGGTGAGATCGCTGATTACACTTACTTCAACGAGGCTCCACGTATACAACCGCCGCCGAAAGGCTACCCGCTCGGCGTTGAAAGTGGTACGTTCAGTTCTATAGGCCTATATGCTGTAATGATCTGCATCTGTCGATATGTATAATTATGTAATGTAAGCTTATACACACGGGATAACATGCTTGTTTTGCATGTTTTTAAAACTGCATGTTTTTTGCATGTTTTTTTGCATGTTTTTAAAACTGCATGTTTTAGGCCTATTAGGCCACAATAAATTATTCTATTAGTAAATTAAAGTTATCGGGTCATATCAGGCCCGCATTAAGGAGGTGCTATGGGTGCTGCACCACCCGGGCCCGCAGTTTGGAGGGGCCCACATTCTATAAATATGTGCGTTATGGATCGGTGGTTGTCAGAGGGGGCCTTTGGAAGGTATTCACAGCACCCGGACCCGCACTAGCCTTAATGAGGCCCTGGATCAAATATTGGCACTTAGAGTAATCGCTCATTATCTTTTCTTATATGAGTCCTTGAGACGGTAATGGACAAATCCCAAGGTATTGGACAGAGGACCAGTGCATCACATGACTTGCCACTTACTTCCCAGCTTACGACGGTACCACATTATTATACTGCCTGGTGACAGAGGCACTGGTGCCCAGGTTCGTTACACAGAGTCAAACGCGTAACCGCATGACAATCGATCGAGCGTGCTATCCATAGACCATCATGTCGCACATTATTGCTATTGTGGCATAATACTTATGTTGCGTTGTAGGTATTATTCCTGACGATTCCTTGACGGCTTCATCGTCCCTCCCAGCCCATCGTCCTACGAAAGCGAGACCCAACAGTGGAGGGGGATGGAGGCCTGACCCCAAAGATCCAAGACCACACCTGACCGTGGACCTTGGATGGCCAATGGATGTCCACGGCATCGGAACCCTCGGTCACTACAAGGATCGTTGCTGGGTCACTAACTACAGAGTCCTAATAAGCCTCGATGGACTCAACTTCACTCCGCTTCTCGACATGAGACCTGAATACAACACTGAACCAAGGGTTTGTGATCTGGCGCTATATAAAGCATCTATTGTTAAAATACTCTGCCTCTACTGCAAATTCAGTTCTGCCTTTCAGTTATCGTAATTTTGACGATCTTAATATCAACATTTCATCAGAGCAGAAACCACGAGGTTGTGGGAACCAGCTTATTCACAGGCGCTCAGTCAAAACAAAACTCGATGAGGCAGTGTGCGAAAATAAAATGATTTCGTTAACGATAACTATAACTATAACTAAAAATATCATTAACTATAACTATAACTATAACGAAAATAACAATAACGAAAATTTATCTTATTTCCGTTAATACAAAAACTAAAAATAGGAAGTGCCATATGGACGATTCGACATAAATGAGAACGAAAAATGCGATATTTTTATTATGCAATTTGTCAGTTAGCTTACTTTGGAAACTCGTGTATTCGTGAAGCTCTATGCACCCATACTTCAAAGGCTTTCATAGTAGTAAGTAAGTAAGTAAGTAAGTAAGTAAGTAAGTAGTTTATTCACCACAAAATAAAGCAAATGACAATACACAAATTTTACAAACCGAGTGGTGGGCTACCGGTGAAGTCACATAGGACTCATCTCGCCGGTCACCCTAATAAATGGTGACCAGCTTTCGCCGGCGCTATATCAATTCAAGTCTGTAATAGCCAGGCTGCTTTGTCCGTTCAGGTGCCAGGTCAGAATTCGGGAAAGCCAAGCCAAAGAGACAGCATGGCGATAGGCCTAATCGGTAATGATGGTGGTCGTGTGGCTATGGTTGAAGCGACTGGGACAGATACCTTGTATGTTGAATAGATCCATTAGTCCACTTCTCTGCAGTAACTGCTAGTCCCTACAATGACTAAGTCTTATCCATCACTCGACAAACTCTTTCCAAGCTTGTATGAAAGAAAAACTAAACTTGCAGTAGCTACTATCGACTGATGTGTCGTAAGAATCTTTTAGTTAATAAATATTTCCAAACCTAATGTTTAGACTAAGTTCAATTTCTGTAGAATTTCGTTGGTAACTCGGATCAAAATACGTGGAAGAAACATTGTCTGCATCAGTACTATGGCAGACCGGTGTATACGAGATACGTGAGATTTGAGCCACTTGCGGATAATGGTTGCATTGGAATGAGGGTGGAAATCTACGGCTTCAGAGGTACAGCTGTACAATTAATTAATTCATTCATTTATTCATTCATTCATTGAACCTAGTAATGATATCATAACAATAGCACAATGCATCTACCATGGTTTACAAAAGATACACCCGACAAGACAGAATTTCGAATGAAATTAGAAATAATCTAACTGAGACATAACACTTAAAACCTTTAGAGCCAACAACATTGCAGCTGAAACAGTAGTTCGAAAAAAAATTAGACTTAACTATTGGATACTGCGTTCAATCTGGTATCCACGTGTTTTGTTTACCTAAAAAGGCATTCGTATCTCCATCTCATCTGGTTTGGTTTAATCTAATATTATCTAGTCTTACATATAATATTATTATTATTATTGACTAAATTATTAAGATTATATAATGTGTTCATTTATAGATTGTAAAACCGGATTGGACTTGTAATATATAAATTCTCACTAATCTGAAATTTTATTAGATAACTGCAGTTATTTGGCATCCAAAAGTCTTAAGAACTTTTCAACAGAGTTCGATCGATAAAAAATAACTAAGATAACACTAGAAGTAATTCCATTTCTTATTTAACTAGCTGAACCATTTAAATGGTTTTGAAAAAGCAGTTAAACTAGACAGGTTTCTTATTTCAGATGGTAGTGATCGTTTAAGTAATTGTTTTTGAGAAAGAAGTTAAACTAGACCTGTTTCTTCTTTCAGATGGTAATGATCCTGCTCTAATAGAAGGTAAGTCTACTACTGTGTACGCAGTCTGAATTTATTGTTCTCGCACGTTGAACAGGTACCATGCTTGGTGGCTGTGTATTTTTTAATGCCTTGCCCATGCAGTCACCAAAACTCCTACACGTCTCCCCCATGACTCTAGTTCTCAAATCACTTCACTGACCTAACAGTTTTCCTTTAAAAATGCGATTAAACCAGATAGACACATTATTCTCTGTTTATCGTAAGTCACGCATTGTTTTGTTCTTAACCCTAGGGCTACCAAGCTTTTTTTGTAACACGGACTACCAAGGGGGGTGGTTACCACCCCCCTGGATTTCGTGTTTGGTTTCACATATCATAACTTGTAATATAGCAATGGATTCAGCATTCATTTCTGCACAGAATGGTATATTTAGTTGTACATTATGTGAATGCACCTCGAAATTACATCACTTTTAACAACGGAACCCATTAATTAGCAATATTGTATATTATTGCGTACATTTTGTACTTTTTGGATAAACAAATATAAGATTATGTGTGTCTTGAAACTAATCTATGTATAAAAGATACACAAAATCATCCCTACACATGTTTATATAGTATAAATGTACATCCATACATATATATCCATACATATATATCGGTTTACGTTGTAATGCTGTATTCGGCCATTTTCACACAGATTACGCGTATTATTATTTATTTTGATCACTTCCGGTATTCAAAAGACAAAGATGTAGGTATGCAAATGAAGCCCTTCATTCCCTCTAAAGAATGGTATCTTTGTTTCTCTTCCAGGAAGACAAATGAATACGTTACAGACAAAAAACTAAGGGGGAGTCCTTCCATTCAGCCATTTTTCACGCATATTACGCGTATTATTATTTATTTTGAGCACTTCCGGTTGTCTCAGGTCAACTCAGTGACCATAGAAATGTAGCCCCACATTCCTCTATAGAATGGTATAATTTGTGTCTCTTAATACTAAATGACAGATAAGATATAGTCGAAAATCTAGGGGGGGTGGTATCCACCCCTGGTGCCTCGGGTATATTGGGTATAACTTTTGAACGGTGTAAGATATCATCTCACATTTTACCTCAAAACGTGTGTAAATGAACCCCTACAGCTACCTAAAAGGTCAAATTTTTATTCCATACAGAAAAAGTTTGAGATGAAAAAACCTAGGGGGGGTGGCAACCACCCCCCTTGGTAGCCCGAGGGTTCTTAACGGAGTACAGTCTTTCATTATTTTTTTATCAGTCTATCATTGCTTTGTTCTTATCAAATATTCTACCAAATTGCTTTGCTCTTATCATATAGTGTTCCATAATTTACTTATTAAATAGTCTTTCATTAATTTGTTCTAATGGAGTAGGCTATTTGTGCTGTTCAAGTGCTGAAACAAGACGCCTGGACTCGTAATACTACTGGATGCACTTGTTACTTCGACGGCGGAAGCACCGAATGTGCCTGTTGCCACGCAGGTGGTTGCCAGTGTCCACGATCCAACCTCCACCAGTGCGTCCAGTGCGGTTACGTCGAAATGTGTGGAACACGTGAGTACAGTCTCAGGAAGCTTGGTAGTGCAATCAGTGTTATTGGCCGTTTGTGCACCGGTTACACGGTATAGATCCTCATATAAATCCAAAGCTCCTAGACCGCCACTATACTTTTTTAATCATTCATTCATCCATCCATTCATTCATTCATTCATTCGGAAATTTATATAGTGCCACTTCCAGGAAACTACTCAGAGGCGCTCCCGACTCCAACGCGCCCAAGTCCTACTGCTTGAAGGGCAGATTACCTGCATCAGATTGCTAAGTGATGACGTTTCATTACTAGCTGTTTTAGATTTTTAATATCAGTTGTATAAATGTTAAAAATCACTCTCAAATTTCAATTTTGTTGACATCAATTTATGGCTATAAGGCGATCAAATGATATGCATTTTTTTCTGTACTACAAGACAGTTCTGTTCAGTGGAGGTGCCAGGATTTCAGGTTGGGGGGCTAAAGCTCACAGCCCTTCCCTTTTGTCCCCTCCTCCCTGTGATTTGCAGTGATTTCCCCCATTTAGGGGAGCTGAGCCGCAGTTAGGGAGGGCTAAGCCCCCCTATCCCGGGTACCCCCCTCTGGCGCCGCCACTGGTTCTGTTGGGATCCAAATTACTTTATGTGAGAGGTTAATCCATGCAGACTTTTGACCCTATTGGATTGCCCTTTTGACGTCAGCACTTGAAATATATGGCCATGTGTAGGCATTAGGTGTGTACAGCAACATCTACATTCTACGGTTTTTACGATCTGATGCTGTGTGACGATGAATGTTGCAGCCGAGATAAAGACCCGTGAGGAGCAGCTGGACCCTTGGACCCGTTCCGGAACCGGATGTCCTTGTCCCTTCGATAGATCGAGAACGGACTGTGCCTGCTGTCAACGTCTTGGCTGCCAGTGCGGCATGGCAAACAGGAACCAGTGCGTCACCTGCGGTCATCCGGAGGACTGTGGCCGCAAGGAGGAGGTATTCGGACCCAACGGGTACTGCACTCCGAAGGTCTGCCCGGCCATGTAGATGTCTGGTCGTTCAAAAAATTGAGGACACTTCTTTAGATGATCATCGCTGGTGTCCGTTTAACGTGTCATAAGCAGTAGAAACAATAACTTTAGATTATGTCGAATGAGTTGTTAAATGAGTTAATTTCTCAAGACATTTCCGAATTTGCCAATTAATTAGTTTTGTCGACAATATAAGCTTCTGTTAAAACGCATTTGTGGTGTTGTCTTATTTCGACTGGACTTTCCATTTACATTCTGTGTCATTTTGACACGACCTACCGTCTGTGTAATATCAGCGGTCGACATTCCATAGCTAGTCGACATAGATTTTAGCTTCATTCCAGCTGACAGAAGAGGAATGACTTGAATGGCATGAAGTGTTAGCGAATTAATTTTCTTATCCACGGCCCATGAGGGCTGATGACCAGTCCTCTCCCTAGCCGCTTGTTCTTTCCATCGTCAGATGGAACAGAGATTTCGAACCAGGATCTCTCTGTAGACCGTTCAGCACGCTAACCACTATCGCGCATCGAGGTGTCATTGATTAAAGTCAAACTCATAAATGCCCGCATGAAGGCCAGTCCAGGCGAGTAGACTATGCAATGTATGCATCACAGCAAGCTACTTAATGAAAATGACTGCACTTAAAGTTCCTATTCATCCATGTTAGTCACGACAGCATTGAGCCGTAGTTTGTCCTTGTGATTCCACCGGAAAATACCAGCTATGGAACGGCCCAGTGAACACAGCCGTCCAAATAATTGTCTTTTATGGGCTTATTTGAATCAGCGACCAAGAGCGTCTTGTACTTCATGAGGTTCGACCTTGTCACTTGTTCTTTTTGGTCCGTTGTGGCTCGCTGAGGTATACGCGTCCGTCAGTCTGGGCAGGCTCGCCGAGAGGGGTCAGAGGGGCAAACACCCTGGGGCCCGGCGACTTTTAGGGCCCGGTCTGAGCACGCAATCAACTTATGAAAAATATTATTATCAGTTATACAAAGTTTATGATTTATGCCTTTTAAAATATAATATTACGGACACTTGACTACAATTATTATAGTTGCATATACAAATATAATTTTGTAGGGTTGTACCCGCACTATTATTATTTCAGTTTGTTTTCTAAAAAGATTTCTCATAAAGTCTAAGGATAGATAGGGGCCCGTGACTGTTCTGCCTAGGACCCGGAATTTCTGTCGTCAGCCCTGGGTCTGGGTAATTGCGTTCCGCTTGGCTTACTGCTATACACCGAAGTTCAGTCACCGTCTTTATAATTATCGATCTTGCATGTACAAGGTTGCTACGCATCGTTTGTATTTGTTTTGCATCTGCCAAAGGAATCGCTAAGTGTCGATCAGTGTGGTCTCCTTCAGGTCGATACTGAGCCATCAAAGCTCAACGGATCGATATCATTGCCCTCCATATGTATGTTTTAGCCAACTGTTTACCCGCTAAAAAAACTAACTTCTGGCTAAATCACACATTCAAGGATTTGCTGGGCCGGACTGAGAAAATCGAAATTTGACAGAGTGTGTCACAGAATTAAGGAAAGCCGTGTTGGGCTGGTTTATATGCATGCGTCCAGCCACTTATATAGCGCACTTAAGGAACCTCTTAATTAAAGGCGTTACAGCATGACTACCTAACAGATCTAGAGTGGTGAGTCTTAGCATAAACCGAGAATGTTTCTTGAGCTCTGTGTGGGGAAGAATTCGAGTTACAGTGGAAAATGTCAATATATGGCAAGATGTAATATTAGCTTCGGGCAAGATGTGATAGTAGCTCCAGGTAAGATGTAATACTAGCTTCGGGCAAGATGTGATAGTAGCTCCAGGTAAGATGTAATACTAGCTTCAGGGAAGATGTAGTACTAGCTTCGGGCAAGATGTAATACTAGCTTCGGGCAAGATGTAATACTAGCTTCAGGCAAGATGTAATACTAGCTTCGGGCAAGATGTAACACTTGCTTCAGGCAAGATGTAATACTATAGCTTTAGGCAAATTGTAATATGCCTACTAGCTCTTAGTCCTAACGGTCTGTGGTGTTTATTACTAAATAATAAATACAAATTTAAAGCTAACAGTAGCATAATATCCCGAATACTGACTCTATTCTGCATACAAACAAGCGCACTGCTGCTGTCATGGCTTCCCATTCGGTGTATAATCCTTTGGTGTACAGTGAATTTTTATGTTTGTTTGCATTGATATTAAAACATGCAGAACTCCCCGTGAAGACTGACCCAGACTTACTTAGAATAAACTACAATCATTTTGACCAGAAACATGTCTAATTATCACAGCAACTGTAATCTACATGTATTGCCGCATATCATTTATGCTTGTACGCAACAAGTCACTTAATGTACCGCTTTTAAGTACCTCCTAGCATCGCTGGAAACATACATATATATATGTATGTATGTATGTATGTGTATGTATGTATGTATGTATGTATGTATGTATGTATGTATGTATGCATGTATGCATGTATGCATGTATGCATGTATGCATGTATGCATGTATGTACATGTATGTATGTACTATGTATGTATGTGTGTATGTGTGTATGTATGTATTTTACAAGACACGCTTAATACAGTGCATGCCTTCTGAGTAGGCTCACAAAAGTATTAAAACATAACTATCTGACGGTTACAAACACTTGTCTTTTAAGCAGTTATAAACTGTTTGCTGAAAAGTTGCTACCGACAGTGTCTGACAACAAGCCACATTACAAAGTATCTGTTATTGCCAGAGGCTGTTTCATGAGAACGCAATTTGCATGAACAGTCATGGCACCCACCTTCTCCATTATTCAACGCATGAAATGACGCACTGTAGCAACCTACTGAGTGCAGTGTGTTGATGGACGTGTGTGTATAATTTGTGTGATGTGGATGAATGAGTGGGTGGGTGTATACGCTTGGATCAATCTGTCTTTTTGATAAGTTTCTATTCATCTGTGCTTTTGGACCCATGATGGCCTCCTTTCTCGTCACCCTCTTCCATTTCTTTGACTTTGCCCTTGATGGAATGCGTGTCCGGAAATGGAAATCCGTTCGATACAGCACAGGTGCCAGGCGACGAGTGTTGTGAAAACAGAAACGCGGGTTCACGCAGACTTTGTCTTATCGACATAGAGTCAAATAGAAAATGCACGGGACCAGGTCGCGTCCTTCCAGGTAATGCAATATCTTTAATCAACTCTTTAATAAAAGGTAAGGTAAGGAAAGGAAAGGCGTGTCCTTCCAGGTAACACAGAGTCTTTAATCAACTCTTTAATGAAAAGTAAGGTATACGGAAAGGCAACGCAACGTGGTGCAGTTATGCGTACAAAAATGTAATAAATTGTAACGTAGTACGCACCATAGAATCTCCCCAGCATGCATAAAATCAGTCGAAAGACGTGAGATATTTTTATTAAGCAATATAACGTGGGAGAACGTGAGGTAATTGGGAAATTAAGTTGGCCACTAGAATATCGTCAGTACCATGGGGTATCTGCTTTATAGTATTACACATAAAAATATGACGAACTATCGATTGAGGTAGCTACATGTATAGTTTCATCACCGACCAAAATAACGATGTTCTGATAAAGTTACGTCTCACTAGTTATCCCAAACTTTTTCGAAGGTTTTGCGTACTTAAATTTTTCTGCCTTAATATTTTGTGAAGCTTTTCACGTTTTTTTCATAAGTATTTGTAAGATAATTTGTTTTTATTTCAGAACATTTGTATTCTGATCTATTCTGATCTTGGTATAGTCCACAGTTTTCGCCGAATGACATCACATATCACCAACAGCAACTTTAATTCCAATTTCCAATCGGCGATGTTGAAGAACTCCGGGTCGGAGCGTAACAATGGCCGCCCTAGACCACTTCATCGGAATGGATCGGATCAGTCCTTTCTCCGGATACCCATGATGA
>JACEVL010000259.1:127500-220000 GCA_020284085.1 Aporrectodea caliginosa | reverse complement strand
AGAATTGTTCTCTTTCACCGGAGCTGGACCGGGACTGGTGCCTCGGATTAGCTGTCTTGGAGAGGAGGCACTATATATAATTATGTCTCTGATTGAATGAATTAATGAATTAATGACTTACCAACCAGTAAGAGGTGCAGTGCTGGTTGGTCACTCAATCAAGCACTAACCAGACTTGATATGTCTTAACAACACCTGCCAGCTTGGATATACAAATTTATATATAATAGGTCCTATATATATATTTATTTTATACGTATATATATGTAAACACGTATAGAACCTAAGGCTAAATGTATGCATAAACATGCATATGCATATCTACATTTGTATGTCTCGACGCAAGTAAGATATATCAAGTAGGTTTAGCAATTATACATGTTGTACATTGTATATATTATATATGTATTTATATGTATATATTTATATATATGTCGTATTCACTTTCACCCATGGGAGTTCTCAAACGCCTGACGAAATGCTGAAGAGCCCCGATTTGGTCAACTGTACATTCGGAAGATGAATAAATAATACACCATGCGCCGGCGGAGGAAAGGAGCAGAGAAAATGAGAAGCATAGGTGAGCCACACCGACGAAGAGTAAAATGTGCTTCCAAGCCGCAGTCAGCATCGGAGGAAGTGGAAGGAAAAATGAAAAGTGTACGTTTTGTCGAGACCATCAACAGTCTGACGGATTTATTGCAGCCAAGGAGACAGACGAGTAGTAAAATGAGAGCATTCTGACAAAATAAATTAAATAATAATTATAACAAAAGCAACGAGTTTTATTTTTATCTCATCTTACCCTTGAGCTCTTATGGATGTCCTTCTTTGGAGTTATATACATTATAACACAAATGTTAGAGACATTACTACTGCTACTACTACTACTACTACTACTACTGCTGCTGCTGCTGCTGCTGCTGCTGCTGCTACTTACTACTATTACTACTACTACTACTACTACTACTACTACTAATACTACTACTACTACTACTACTACTACTACTACTATATAATAATAATAATAATAATAATAATAATAATAAATAAAAATAATGATAGTTTCTTATTAACACAATTATAATTAATTTTATTAGTTATATCAATTTTATTATTATCTTATTATTATTATTATATTATTATTATCGTCGCCATCGTCACCAAGGCCATCGTCATCATTAACAGATTTTGCATGTCGTCACCTGAAGGGCTTCTAAGTCTTGACCTTCGCCTCATTGGACGGAAATATCTCGATGAACAAGAAGCCATATTTGGAAAAGTGCAAAGCCGTGAGATATAGAACTTAGAACCAGTGGATCTGAGTGGTTGTTAAAGGCGCTAAATAAAAATTTTCATATTACGTCAACTGCCACCATTGGCGTCCGATAGAGTTTTCGCTTCTGCAACGGATGAGGAATCTATTTCAAAGAGCATTTTCTTTTCAAATAATTATTTATTATATCTTTGACAGCTGTCAGTTTCGTTGTATAGTTACCAACTAGGATATTGCTTTTAGGTCACTGTGGAAAGACGAAATATATAAATGATTGATCACCTGTCAAATCCAACATTTCAGATAAGACATCGGTCAAGGTCGTTCTGGGTAAGAAGAAGCAGACGGTCCTCTCATCGATCGTGATAGATATTCAGATATTTATCTATCACAGCATAGGACGGTGCAACATCCGGAAGCCAAACTGGCGCAGCGTCAAAGCAGACGGGGGACTGCGGTGGTGAAGGATTTCGTGCTCCAAGTTCATTGGGTAATGAACTGGCTCGAGGCTATAATACGGTCGTTATAGAAGCACTGCACATATATAAAAACATACATGCATGCATACATACATGATACATTATACATACATACAAACATACATACGTACTTACGTACATACATGCATGCATATCATGTACATCCATATATGACAGTGTCATACATACCCCACTTACCTACCTATCCACCTACCTAACTACATACTTGCATACATACATACATACATACATACAAACATACATACATACAACATACATACATACAAACATACATACAAACATACATACATACATACATACATACATACATACATGCATACATACACACATACATACATACATACATACATACATACATACATACATACATACATACATACACATACATAATGCATACATCATACATACATACATACATACATACATACATACATACATACATACATACATACATACATACATACAACATACATACATACATACATACATACATACATACATTACAAACATAGAATACATACATACTTTACATGCAGCATAAAAAGACCTCGTCGAATAGAAAGGTCTTAACCCGCCGGCAGCATTGTACCTTTCTACCTCGACGATGTCTTCAGACTGTCTCAACCTGACTCTTCCACGGACAAGAATAGCTTTCGGCAGGCGTGTCTATTCTGGTCCTAGACTCCGGAACTCTTTTCCAGCAAACTTTTGTTGTGCAAAGTCTGTTCCAGTGTATATATATCTGAACTAAAAGCATCATTGTCTATCTTTTTCTGGATACATATCCTCCGTATATATAGGACTGTTTCCAAATCTTCTCGGATTCCATTCTTGACTTTTTCGAAAGGACTAACCCTGGAATTTGGCGTGCATTATGCATACATACATACATACATACATACATTCTGCATAGGTCTACATACATACATACATACATACATACATGCATACATACATGCATACATGCATACATACATGCTGCATACATACATACATACACACATGCATACATACATGCATGCATACATACATACAATCATACATACATACATACATACAATACATACATGAATGCATAACATACATACATGCATACGTAGGCCTATTATACATCACGAAGACCGACTGGTCCATCGAGCGAAACTTCAAGCTGTGTTGCTAGAAAAAATACTGACATGACAGAAACATTGACTCTACGAATTATTTTTGTCCATAGCCTATGACGTCACTTGTTTTTCACTTTGCTTCCGGTCAATCAGGTCATTGTAAAGTTCAGCCTATAAGGTCACTCCGTGTGCTAAAAAGAGACCAATTAACTCTTCGTGTTGACGCGCCACAATTAATTCCCTTTCGAACAGCCATAGCAACCCTACTTAAGTGCAATGCCAGGGGCTACAGTCATCGTGACTTTTCGGTTGACTGTCGCGTGGGTGTCGGCTAATGCAATTTTTGCCGCTGCAGACTGGCAAGACTGACTGTCACGTACATGAAATTGGAAACGAGACTTAAAGGCAGAAGATGGATATTGAAAAAGAGGCAGAAAGGGTTAAAGCAAAGTCTTATGGACTGATCTTCTGGATATTGATTACCTGTGTACGGCTTGGTTTTGGTGTGCAATCTGTTGGTGACTTGTGCATTAGACACCGGCGCAATAGAAGTCATAATCATCATCATCATCATCATATCATCATCATCATCATCATCATCATCATCATCATCATCATCATCATCATCATCATCATCATCATCATCATCATCGTCATCATCATCGTCATCGTCATCATCATCATCATCATCATCATCTTCAGTCGTCGTCGTCGTTGTCGTCATTACTATCATCATAATCATCATCATGATATCATCATTATCATCATCACTATCATTGTCGTCGTCGTCGTTGTTGTTGTTATGAACAGTTATTTATTATGCCTCTGTTGAAGCTTCGGTCTTATTTCTTCCTGTGCAGATCTACCCAAAGGGCAACGCCACTGATATAGTTTCTATAGAAAAGAGACCCATAATATTATTGGGATTTAGGCGAAAAGAAGATGTCCTTGGCGCGCTGGGACTCCATTGTAAATAGAATAGATTGCCTGAAAGCAGCGAATAATTACCGATGAGCAGTTCCGTCCCTCATCTCATCTCCTGGCGAATGTGGTCTATTTCCTCGTTGGCTTCGACTGACCCTGGCTTCAATATTAATAGCAATTAAGTTGGTGATGCAGGAATAATAATGCGGTTAATTTTAGTAATCAAGGCTCTGATGAAAATAAATTTAATTGCAGAGATTATAAATTTTTTCTGCAACAATTTATGCAAGCATCAACACTTCTATCTAATGACCTATTGACCTGTAATGCTGCACACATAAACATGATATATGTACGTATGTGTGTTTGCTTCCATGTGTGCTTGCATGTATGTGTGCTTGCATGTATGTATGTATGTATGAATATATGTATTTACGCATGTTTGTATACATGTATGACCATAGCCATAACCATAATTTTCATTGTTCATACCATTGTACAAAAAAGATTAGACACTTACTTACAAACAGTAGACATCACACGGTACAAGCGTGTATGTATGTATGCTCATATGTAGGCCTTTGTATGTAAGTATGTATTTATGCATGTTTGCATTTATGTATATATGTATGAAAGTCTTGTATGTATTATGTATGTATGCATGAATATATGTATGCATTAATGTATGTATATTATTATGTATTTATTTATATATATTTGCATGTATTTATGTATTATATGTTTGCATGTATGTATGTATGCATGTATGTATGTATGTTTGCATGTATGTGTGCATGTGTGAATGTATGCATATCTGAATGTATGTATATTTAGGCATGTGTTGCCACCTCAAGGGGGTATGTATGCATGCAGCCGGAGGGTTGCGGGTTCGATGTACCTATGCCGGATGTGCAAGTCCTTCACTGTAATTGCATGCGCTTCGGCGTGAAACTGATTCAGTGTCCGCGCTGTAGGCGGGAGCGCCTCTGAGTAGAAATCTTGAAGGACCGTATATAAATATCTGTAATGCATGAATGTGAATGAATGAATGTATTTATTATTAAGACACTGAACTTAGTATTTTTATGAGCGCCAAATATAGATACTGGTCAGAATCTGAAATATACATTACGACAAAACCTATCAAGAAATTGACAGATCCACCACCAGCACCTAAACTAATCACAAAGCAATCAAATCAGTCTCATATATATATATATATATATATATATATATATATATATATATATATATATATATATGAGACTGATTGATATAGTTTATATATATATATATATATATATATATATATATATATATATATATATATATATATATATATATATATACATACATTCAAGCGCAGTTGCTTCATCTATTTCCCTCTGCTATGATCCGCCTTAGACGCTGGGTTGGGGGAGGGGGCGGTGTCGTTCACGTCTGTTGCCATGGTGATAAGCGGCTAATTGAAACGATCCAGTGCCCGACCTCTGACCCCTCAGACGTCGATGAAGCGTATGAGAGCGAATTCTCCAAGTCGCATATAATCGGCTGTCGCGCAGATCCGTGGAGACTCGGCGTCTATGGCGGGTTCGGACAAAAGGTACGACCGCATCGGGAGGGTTGAGTTGCCGGGCTGCGCTTTTAACATTAATGTCTGGTAAGACAGATACGTACTTTGTCCAAAATGTCTACGTCATCAAATTCTCTGTCCCCTCTCTGCCACGTCATTGCGTCCTCTCAGATCCTCTGACCGGCTTGACCTGTTCGTTCCTCGTGTTAGGACCACTGTGGCTCAATCCAGATCCGTTGCCTGCATAGGTCCCTCTCTATGGAATGGACTACACTCTACCATCCTCTCACGTGGAATCTCTTCCTCTTTATCTCACCTTAAACCTTCCTCTCCTCCCGGAGTACCTATAACTGGAAGCGCTTCTGAAAAGGCTTATGCTGTGAGAAGCGCTTTATAAATGATTAAATACAATACAATACTTAAGTGGGTGCAGTTACTTACTCCAGAATGACTGAATGAATACTTAAGATGTTGCTATTTGACGTTGCATTGCCCCACCCCATGGCGTTCTACCCCAAGTTCAATGACGTAAGACAAAGCCACTAATTGTAGCTCTAATTAGTTAACTGTATCGTGCCGGTGACTAATACACAAGGCATTCAGCGATGGCGCACCAAACCAACCAATAATGCATCCTCCAGGAACGACGTAACATCCATCTTGCAAACGAGGCATCCGCCAAGAACAGCAAAGCATTCCAATGGCTGGCGAAACATCTCCCTCGAGGCCGATTACCAGGGACAGTGAGATATCCCTAAATTCAGTGAAGCATCTACTAGGCAAATGAAGCATTCCCCAAGGCCAACTGTGCCCTTCTCCCTCCCTGACATGGTAGTATTGTCCGATTTACATGTAGCCCCTAAACGACCCATAAATTTGTAATTCGTCACCTGGGTAGACATGTTTTATTACATGTTCGTCGTCGGATCTTTGAAATGACCCGTACCCGTGGCTAAAAATTCCTCTTTAGCTTTCAGTTTCTCGTCATTCACATCTGAAGATCTGTTTCCCCATCCACACATTGAAACTTTTACGTAAAACTCGAATTGTAATCGTAAACGGTGCATCGTTGGTCACAGAATTTTTAAGCGGTTCCTCTGTCAGGTCACAGTACTTCTAGGAATGGTTTGTATGAACTAAGCGTTAGCAAGATCTGTTGGTCATTTTCAGTTAATGGCGGCATTTGTTCTTACGTTGTCCCGTGCGATTTAGTCGCTGCCTAAATTCGAAGCTTTGCCAAATCACGAAATAACGCCAGTTGTTATGACCAGAGGAGAAGGAAGAGAAATTGGAGGAGGAGGAGGAGGAGGAGGAGAAGGAGGAGGAGGAGGAGGAGGGGGGGAGGAGGAGGAGGAAGAGGAAGAGGAAGAGGAGGAGGAGGAGGAGGAGGAGGAGGAGGAGGAGGAGGAGGAGGAGGAGGAGGAGGCGGAGGAGGAGGAGGAGGAGGCGGAGGAGGAAGAGGAGGAAGAGGAGAGGGAAGAGGAGGAGGAGGAAGAGGAGGAGGAGGAGAAAGGGGAGAGGAGGAGGACGAGGAGGAGGAGGAAGAGAAATTGGAGGAGAAGGAAGAGAAATTGGAGGAGGAGGAGGAGAAGGAGGAGGAGAAGGGAAGAGAAATTGAGGGAGGAGGAGGAGGAGGAGGAAGAGGAGGCGGAGGAGGGAGGAGGAGAGAGGAGGGGGAGGAGGAGGAGGAGGAGGAGGCGGAGGAGGAAGGGAGGAAAAGGAGGGAGGAGGAGGAGGAAGAGGAGGAGGAGGAGGAGAAGGAGGAGGAGGAGAAAGAGGAGGAGGAGGAAGAGGAGGAGGAGAAGGAAGAGGAGGAGGAGGAGGAAGAGGAGGAGGAGGAGGAAGGAGAGGAGGAGGACGAGGAGGAGGAGGAAGAGAAATTGGAGGAGAAGGAAGAGAAATTGGAGGAGGAGGGACGAGGACGAGGAGGAGAAGGAAGAGAAATTGGAGGAGGAGGAGGAGGAGGACGAGGAGGAGGAGGAAGGAGAAATTGGAGAAAGAGGAGGAGGACGAGGAGGAGAAGGAAGAGAAGGAGGAGGAGGAGGAGGAGAGGAGGAGGAAGAGAAATTACAGGAGGAGGAGGAGGAGGAGGAAGAGAAATTGAGAAGGAAGAGAAATTGGAGGAGGAGGAGGACGAGGAGGAGGAAGAGAAATTGGAGGAGGAGGACGAGGAGGAGGAGGGAGGACGAGGGGAGGGAGGAGGAAGAGAAATTGGAGGAGAAGGAAGAGAAATTGGAGGAGGAGGAGGAGGACGAGGAGGAGGAGGAAGAGAAATTGGAGGAGAAGGAAGAGAAATGAGGAGGAGGAGGACAAGAAGGAAGAGAAATTGGAGGAGGAGGACGAGGAGGAGGAGGAAGAGAAATTGGAGGAGAAGGAAGAGAAATTGGAGGAGGAGGACGACGAGGAGGAGGAGGAAGAGAAATTGGAGGAGGAGGAGGAGGACGAGGAGGAGGAGGAAGAGAAATTGAGGAGGAGGAGGAGGACGAGGAGGAGGAGGAAGAGAAATTGGAGGAGAAGGAAGAGAAATTGAGGAGGAGAAGGAGGACGAAGAGGAGAAGGAAGAGAAATTGGAGGAGGAGGAGGAGGACGAGGAGGAGGAGGAAGAGAAATCGAGGAGGAGGACGAGGAGGAGGAAGAGAAATTGAGGAGAAGGAAGAGAAATTGAGGAGGAGGAGGAGGAGGTGAGGTGGTGGTGGTGGTGGTGGTGGTGGTGGTGGTGGTGGTGGTGGTGGTGGTGGTGGTGGTGGTGGTGGTGGTGGTGGTGGTGGTGGTGGTGGTGGTGGCGGCGGTGGTGGTGGTGGTGGTGGTGGTGGTGGTGGTGGTGAGGACAATGATTATCATGAAGAAGAGGAGGAGAAAGAAGAAGAGGAGGAGGAAGAAGAGGAGGAGAGGAGGAGGAGGAGGAGAAGGAGGAGGAGGAGGGATGAAATTGCTAACTGTAGCATGCACTAATGAGTATAATCGGTTGCTGCGTATCCATGTTACGTCAGCCTGTGGTTTCAGCTAATTATAGCCAATCGTTGTTGACATGAGAGCGAATTCTTAAGTGACGATTCAAAGTGACTACGGCGTTTGAACGTTCACTGTCACAGCGTCTGCAGTCCTAGAACTACTATTTCAACTAATTGAATTACTTTCTGCATTCATAGGAATACTCGATCGTTTTTCCCTTTTCTTTCTTTCTTTCTTTCTCTCATTCATTCTTTCTTATCTCTTTCCTTTTCTTTCTTTCTGTCTTTCTTTCTTTCTCTCATTCATTCCTTCTTTCTTTCCTTTTCTTTCTTTCTCTCATTTATTCTTTCTTTCTTTCTCTCATTCATTCTTTCTTTCTTTCTCTCATTCATTCTTTCTTTCTTTCTCTCATTCATTCTTTCTTTCTCTCATTCATTCTTTCTTTCTTTCTCTAATTCTTTTTCTTTCTTTCTTTCTTTCATTCATTCTTTCTTTCTTTCTTTCACTCATTCAATCTTTCTTTCTTTCTCTCATTCAATCTTTCTTTCTTTCTCTCATTCATTCTTTCTTTCTTTCTTTCATTCATTCATTCTTTCTTTCCTTTTCTTTCTTTCTCTCTTCTTTCTGTCTTCGTTCCTTCTTGAATCCGTGGGCTCGCTGCCCGTTTGTGTCGATCACACACATCCATCTATTTAGCCACCTAAGTGCTATCCGAAATATGTTAACCTCATCGTTGTTGTATGTCCACTGTTCATCGTTTGGAAGTACTCCTAAAGCTACTCTATGCACTCCTGGAAATACTATACACACTACTGCAACTACCCACTACACTTCAGGAATAATTTTATACACTCTTGAACTACACCCCAGTTGCACTTTCCATGCTTCTATAGCACTGTGTATCGACAGAGGTAACGGTATAACATGCACATATACACAGGGGACAGTAAATGGAGAGGTACCCATTCAAACGGGCATCAGTGGTGAAAGTCTCATCCGATCAATTCAGTGAAAAATTAGCAGGGTCGAGGCCATAATTATACGGTCGATGTAGAAAACGTGCAAATTTACATGTTTAGATGGCTTGTGCCATCGGTTGATGCCTTGTGCATTAGACACCGGCGCAATAGAAGTTGCTAATTACTCTAGAAACTATACAAGTAGTTAGAGGAAAGGTCTCGAGTTCTTTTCAATCTCCTGTCTGCAGCGGAAAAGCGACTACAGTAATCAAAAACAAACAATTGGATCAAGGGGCTCCTTCCGCTATATATTACCTCCAGTGGCGTAACTTCATATTCTGGGCCCCCCTGCAAGATTTTCAAAATGGGCCCCCCCTCCATAAAGCCGATGACAATCTGATAGACAATTTTATGTTTCAAATTATCGACTCACTTTTGATTCATACATTTTAATGATTTTAATTTATGATATTTTATTTTATTATTAATTTGTAATCTTATGCCACAACTAAAAATTGTTTTCGATTTGCATTAAAATTGATTAAAATGAGTCAATTTTACATCGTTTTTTAAGTTCGTTTTGTAAATCCTTCTTTTTCCGTCGTTTAGCTGCTCCACTTAGAGGCTTGCTAGCCATCATTAGTACAATTTTTTATTTTTAAATCTTAAATTTTGTATTGTAATCCGATCTAATGTTTTGTTGTTATATAATTTAAAAAATAGTAATAATAATTTTACATTTTTATATTATTAAAAACTATTTTATTAATCTATTTAAACAAACTTTTTAAATAAATATCAACAACGATGGCCGACGGAAACTTGGCAATGAGACTAATGACGTCAGCATAAATCAAAGACGAAAAGTGAAACTAATTGAGTGAATTAACTGCAAATTTCAACGTCATCTGGCGATTATAGTTTGCCTTCGAGTCACTGCTCACTAGCTTAAATCAAAGCCTAGAAAAATATGCGCCGACCGCGCATCAATAGTAATATTCCACATCATCTGCCTGCCTGCATGATTTATTGATTTTACAAGGCTAAGGAGTTTACAAGGAGTTTCGGTTTCCGGCTTTCTGCTGTGCATTTATTAATTAAAATAGTTCATTTTTTCAGGTTTGAAAATGGGCCCCCTTTTACCTGGGCCCCCCCGCAGTTGCGGGCCCTGCGGGCCCATAGTTACGCTACTGATTACCTCCCATCTGAGTAAGGGTATGACCACAGTGACCATCATCATCCACCTTTGTCCATCTGACCTTTCACAGAAAAGCAGATCCAACAACCAGGCCCTTTCGGACTTTATATGGCGCCGGGAAAGGCTTGTCAATGTGACGCAGCTTTGTGCAGTGCTGAGAAAATTTAATTTCAAGGATTTAAATTGACAATACATTTATTTGGTCTTCGTGCAGACTGAAAGATCCGGAACTGATGCTGCTTCCTGGATCTAAACTTTCCAGACAAAGGACGACATCGGTTAAAGCTGTCAATTTGCGGTGGGATGTAAAATCGTGCGAACAAACCAAGAACAAAACAATATTGTTTACATTCCCTAAAGATAATACCATCAACAGCTAGCTTATCATCGTCATATGTAGGACAAATGGACCATAATTTAGGCCCTATGACAATTGCTATTCTGATATGATTTTCATATGCTTCATATGACACAATATTATATGATCCATTTACTAGGACACATGACGCCTATACCGGAATGTTCAAGCTTTTCATATATTCACAAAATTGTATTATAATCTGACATCTATGAAACGCCACTTCAAGAAAAACCTCATCAGTGGTGCCTCGTGATCTATTTACTAAGACATATGAAACATATTTCGGCATAATAATTTGAGCTTCATAATTTATGCCCTACATATGATGTTGCCATTGGATATGCATGAATCGTAAGCAGATGACTTTTACGAACGTAAGAATTGTCAGAAAAACAATGCCACTCGACGCAATCCACATATAAATCCTCAATATGTCTATACCGCTCTTAATACCAGACTCAGAAGCCCTTGGAGCATCTCCATATCCGCATAGCAAGCATACCGTCATTAAACGCATCAACATCAATAAATCCTTCATGCTCTTAAATCCTCATTCCTGCCGACCATAAAGCCACTCAAGTTATTCGTAGATAACCATAGCGCTATAAAATTCAAACCACGCGTCCGCTCTGATCAAGCTTATAAATTATTTCCGCTGTGGGGTTATCTTCAATGCGTTGTCGGAAATAACGTTTTCCGGTACAGTTCACGAGTATCCTGTTCGTCAAGTGCAGCTACTACAATCACTGCTGTAATAAAATTGAGTATCATCAGAATAGACGTAGAAAGATAACGAAGACTCTACTAACACCGACCACCAATCCCTAACACGTAGCCGTTTCCTAAAACTAAACGTACACCTTACCGCACGAGGTGCGATTGTCTCATATGCGACGATTAGTACGCCCTCCAGCCTCCAGTTGGCCAAGACGAGGCGGAGGCCATCGATCAGGCCAGAGACTGTAATCAACGGCTAGAGAAAATGGCAGTCACTTCAGCGCACTCGGCCAGGCGACCATCGATATATAAGTTGAACGAAAAAATATTCCTATCCGACCGCCGCCGCCGCCGGTGGATAGATGGCGCCAGCGTAGGGAAGCGTGACGTGCGTCATGTGCGGCGGCGTCGGCGTCTACGTATCCTTGGTCTTTGTGAAACAGATGAGGACTACAATGAGGGCGACGACGACCGTGGTTACGACGCCAGCGATGGACAGCCAAAGGGCGATACGACCCTTGAGACGGGCCCCCTCCCAGTCCATCTCGGCCGAGTGGCGCGACCAGCAGGCGAAGATGACTGCAATCGGACCTGTGACGAACAGAAGACAAACACCGACAAAGTGATAGATAAACAAAGACAAATAGATAGGCAAACATCGACAAATAGATAGGCAAACATCGACAAAAAAGAAGATAAACGACAAAATGGATAGTTATATCCAGTTATCCACCAATAAGTGGGTAGATAAACAACGACAAATAGATATTCAAGCACCGACAAAAATAAATAAACAACGACAAAATAATAGATATTTAAATACCATAAACAGATAGGCCTAAACAACGACAAATAGATATTTGAACACCCCTAAACAGAAGA
Organism: Aporrectodea caliginosa; assembly: GCA_020284085.1. Classification (NCBI taxonomy): domain Eukaryota; kingdom Metazoa; phylum Annelida; class Clitellata; order Crassiclitellata; family Lumbricidae; genus Aporrectodea; species Aporrectodea caliginosa. The sequence continues at coordinate 207,552 of JACEVL010000259.1, read as the reverse complement.
ACAAAGACAAGTAGATCTAAACACCGACTAAAACAGATAAACAAAAACAAATTAATATTTAAACACTTATAATCAGATAACAATGACAAATAAGTGTAACAAATGATTTATCTGCTCATTTCTCCTTTTCGTTTCGCACTAGCCTCCATTCCTTTTGAGCTCGTAAACAGTTTCATATGGCTAATGATTATAAACCAGGTGGCAAATACATGTTCGCAAATAGGCAGAAAACGTTGGCAAGCAGGCAGATGAAAATTTAAAAATGGAGAAGCATCGATATAGAGGCTACACTGCTAAATTCAGATAATATATAGAAGAAAATTCTTATAACACTTAGATAAACATTGCAAAACAGAAACATATACACTAGAAAAAGAAAACAAACTGATGCATATGGCCAAATTAAAATTAATCACAGAGACAGATAGATCCATCGATCCATCGATCCATCCATCCATCCATCCGATCCATCCATCCATCCATCCATCCATCCATCCATCCATCCATCCATCCATCCATCCATCCATCCATCCATCCATCCATCATCCATCCATCCATCCATCCATCCATCCATCCATCCATCCATCCATCTATCTACATCTATCTATCTATCTGTCATCTGTCTGTCTGTCTGTCTGTCCATCTTTCTATCTATCATCTATCTATCTATCTATCTATCTATCTATCTATCTATCTATCTATCTATCTATCTATCTATCTATCTATCTATCTCTGTCTGTCTGTCTGTCTGTCTCTGTGGAATCACAAAAGTATACGTAAATAGATAAATGAAGACCTAAACACTCAAAAGTGGATAAACAGCGACACTCTTTCAGATAAACACAAAACGAAAATAATTACATATTTATAGAAAATCCTCAGCATCGTAACAAACACTGACAAACAGACATACAGATGATTCCAAATACGGGGACACAAAGACGGACAAATTGACTGACAAACACTGCCAAGTGGATCGTAAAACACACAAACACACACACAGGCACACAGCGCCACACACACACAGACACACAGGCACACAGCGCCACGCAAACGCACACACAGCACACACATGCGGTGGCCCCCAATGCACTTATGATCTCAGATGACAGTTTATATTCGCCCACACACTACCTCAAAACAACAAACCACTTAGCAGCAGCAGACGTCCGTGTAAGTGGACACCTCCGTTCAATATGCGCTTTTTGGATGTATGGGTGTGCCCTTCTGAATGAGTCCCTGGTCAAAATTCGCATACTTTAACATCGATCGTTGGTGTGTGTGTGGGTGTGTGTGTGTGAGAGAGAGAGAGAGACAGACAGACAGACAGAGACAGAGAGACAGAGAGACAGAGACAGACACAGACAGAGACAGACAGAGAGAGACACGCACACAGAGACAGAGAGACAGAGAGAGACAGAGACAGAGACAGAGACAGAGACAAAGACACAGACACAGACACAGACGGACAGAGACAGACAGACAGAGAGATAGACAGACAGAGAGAGACAAAGAGAGAGATTGGACTGGCAATCGATCAATCCATCAATCCCGGTGGGTCTAATCACTACCGGCCATAGCTCTCCGAGCGGGAAACGTATTATATTAGGAATCGTGAGAACCACGGAATCTTTCGGAAGAATGAACAGATTCACAGAGTGTGGTTTTGGAGTGCCATCGGTTGATGCCCTGTATACATTAAACGCAAGCACTATAGAAGTTTTTAATTAAAGAGCAATAATAGCAGAAGGGAGATAGCAAGAGATTACGGACCAGCTGATGAATGTGTTCGAGATAAAACGAGCACTTCTACTGTGTCTGTCTGTCTGTTTGTCTGTCAACGTATTGATCCGGTGAGATCCTTCACCATCGCTGCCTTTTTGAATGGGCGCCACGCCGTTTAAGGTGCCCGTGTACGGACCGTGCTAGCACGAGATTTAAATCTCTGAAATAAGCCACCATTGGAAAGCAAACCGCGATCGTACGCTCACGGAGAAGCGCATTGGACGTTCGCTGTTACCGATGTAGCTAACAGAGTCAGCAGGACACAGGATTATTCATTCATTCATTCGGGAATTTATATAGCACCCCTTCAAGGAAACTACTCAGAGGCGCTCCCGACTCCAATGTGCCCAAAAAGAACAGTGTTATGCTCGTGTTATTATGATTCAATGTCCGGTGGAATACATGGCTAATTGAATGACCGATTTGTGATTCATTGTACACACGGTGAAGTCATTCGTTGATTGTCAAGAACGAGAACCATGGACTACTCCTCTCATTGCAATAATTATGCATTTCTAAATGTGCGTCATCATGAACACACATATTTACATACGAACATGCATACATACAGCTCCGTCTCTACCTATGAACTCTTCGCCTGCATTTTATACCTCTCTGAAAACTATTCCTCTCAGCCGTGGTTGGGCCGGGAGCGCCTCTGAGTAGGTATCTGCATCCATAAAGGACGTCCGCAATGAGGGGGGGAGGGGGAGGTCACCCAAATGCGGACGAATGCGGACAAGGGGGAGGGGGGTTATGACCAGTGCGGACGTCCGCCTAAGATGGCCTAAAAACGTATTCTCACTATTCTGACGAGCTCGTTCTACTTGTAAAAACTAAACCCCAAGAGAGAAATCCATCGACTGACTTGATGTGTTACATCACTATCAATTATTACATTAAGCTTATTATTATTATTATTATTATTATTGCTAAATAAGATAGAGGCTGGTCCGTAATAATAGTCCCAGATAGAACTAGTAGTTTATTAATGACGTTATTCACAATGTTGATGTTTTATTTTGTAAATTTTTTGGTTTTCGTGTGCGGACGTCCGCAAAGGTGCGTGTGTGTGTGTGGGGGGTATACATGCTAAATGCGGACAAATTGCGGACAAGGGGGGGAGGGAGGGGTCCAAAGTGGGTCATTTTTTGCGGACGTCCTTTATGGACGACCCCAAAGGGCGCTCAAGTTTCTTTGATTGATTTATTGATTGATTGACATACATACATAGATACTTATATACACATGTACATACAAACATACAGACATAAATGCACATACATGCATACATACATACATACATACATACATACATACATACATATTATACATATATACACTTACATACATACATACATGCGCATACATACATACATTCGACATACATACATACATACATACATACATACATACATACATACATACATACATACATACATACCACACATACAAACATACATACATACATACATACATACATACAGTTTCGTTTCGTTTATTTTGCAACCCAAGATAACACATAACAATTTACACAATGAGGTGGCTCAACATAGGGTAACACAGGAGACCCAGAAGGGGCCGGAGGTCCCGCTAACCAGGGCCACCTGAGAACAGTATGTAACATATGACATAATGTGGCCAGCAGTAAATAAAATAACGAACTTAAGAATAGCTTAACTATTAATTAACTAATAACTTAACTAATGACACATATAGAACAAATGCACATCTACTGTACTTTTTACGCTGGAGTAACTAAAGTAATGATGTTTCGGGTAATTTGAACTACATACATACATACATACATACATACATACATACATACATACATACATACATACATACATACATACATACATACATACATACATACATACATACATACACACATACAAACATACATGCATACATACATACATACATTTCGTTTCGTTTCGTTTATTTTGCAACCCAAGATAACACATAACAATTTACACAATGAGGTGGCTCAACATAGGGTAACACAGGAGACCCAGAAGGGGCCGGAGGTCCCGCTAACCAGGGCCACCTGAGAACAGTATGTAACATATGACATAATGTGGCCAGCAGTAAATAAAATAACGAACTTAAGAATAGCTTAACTATTAATTAACTAATAACTTAACTAATGACACATATAGAACAAATGCACATCTACTGTACTTTTTACGCTGGAGTAACTAAAGTAATGATGATTCGGGTTGTTTGCTTACATACATACATACATACATACATACATCATACATACATACATACATACATACATACATACTTACATACATACATACATACATACATACATACATACATACATACATACATACATACATACATACATACATACATACATACATACATACATACATACATACATACATACATACATACACACACATACATGTACATATAGCATCTGCGCAGTTTAGGCACTGATTCTTCTGTTATTTTCAGGTTCCCCACAAGCACGCACTTACAGAGTCCAATAAATCATCCGAGAACAAGACGCAAAACATGAATCGGTGATCAGAATGTTTCACAGACAGATGATTGTGGTCTCAGTAGAGCAGCTGCTGGTCTCCAAGGACGTCTTCTATGTCTTCTGTACAGTGTCTTCCTCATTAGCACAACGATGCGAATGATGTTGTTCATTCATTCATGAATTTATATAGCGCCCCTTAAAGGGGGAATACTCAGGGGTGCTCCAGACTCCAGCACGAACAAAAAGTACAGTTTTTGAGTGTATCTCGGATAACCTTCTTGCCTGCACCTCAATGCAGAGGTTTCAAGTTAAAGACTTTTTATTCAGGCAAGCTCCAAGCCTATGCAATTGTCAGATTTTGTCCAAGAGGGAAAACTTGTTCCTTTTGTAAAGACGGTTTTATTAAACAGCACTTTTGTGCGAAACTGCCATATTTAGCAAGAAAAGAAACTTGCCCTTAGTAGCAAATGACGCATGCAATCACGCTATTCTTGAATCTACAATACTGTGATTCAACGTCGTAGCCTAATTACTACTAATTAGCAGTGCCTATCTGTCCGCCTGTCGGTATCTCTGTGTCTGTCTGTATGTCTGTCTGTCTGTCTGTCAGTCTGTCAGTCTGCTTCTACTACTACTGTTGCTGCTGCTGCCATTGTCTCTCTGTCGGTTTGTCTCTGTCTGTCTGTTTATCAGTCTGTTTGCATGTATGTTAGTCTATCTTGCCATGTATGCACTCTGCCTCTAACTTTGAGCGTTCGTCGTTTTTCTGTCAATCTATTTGTCTATCTGTCTGTCTATCTGCCAATCTGTCTGTCTGTCTGTCTGTCTGTCTGTCTGTCTGTCTGTCTGTCTGTCTGTCTGTCTGTCTGTCTGTCTGTCTGTCTGTCTGTCTGTCTGTCTGTCTGTCTGTCTGTCTGTCTGTCTGATTCTCTAAGCGTCTTAGGCATAGGGAAGGAATGCTGCATATATGACGTCATCGCTTCCGGACGTCGTCGCATCAAGTGTTTTGATTACACGTATATCGACCAGGTGCTGCTGCTGCTGCTGCTGCTGCTGCTGCTGCTGCTCCTGCTGCTGCTGCTGGTGCTAATTGGCTGCACTCTTCACATCCTTCGTTACAATTGATCTAAATTTGGCAGACGCACTTCAACTCCTTATCGACCAACCATTGGCCTAATATTCTCTAATCTGTAATACATGTCTGGTATTAGTGGATCTATCTTTTTCTTTCCTTCTCGCTGTGCCTGCGTATACAATATAATATTTTATGTCTGCTTACACTGGTGTGCTATAATTATTGTATACATGCTTATGTCATACACAAGTGCTTCTCCCAGACACACAGACAGGCAGACAGGCAGACACACAGACAGGCAGACAGACACACAGACAGGCAGACAGACACACACAGACAGACGTACACTGCTAATTAGGCTAACTACGTCGAATCACAAAATTGTAGCATCAAGAGTAGCGTTTTAGGCGATCTTTTGTATACGTTATTTGCTACTATAAGGGCAGTTTATTTTCTAGCTAAATATGGCAAATGTGCACAGATGACCGGATCGCTGAATAATCGCTGATATTGACAAATGACCTTAGGAAATGGAGATATTTTTCACACCCGTCACCGACAAATGCTGGCTGGCACGTCGGCTATTTTTAATATAACTTGATATTGGATAATGTTAACCTATATCTGAAGTTAAGTTAAACTACCCACTTGCTTCGATTGGTTTGATTCTAGTTAAGTTTTGTCATAATATTAGGGCTCATCTTTTGCGCGACAGTTTCTTCTAGATCGAAGCAGCCGACTTGAATATTGATTATTGAATATTGATTATTTCCTTTTGTTATCATTTATTACCATGTTAATAATTATTTAGGTGGCCCTATCTAACGGAACTATTGTCCCTTCAGGGTCTCCTTTTGTTGCTAATGATAGCAAATAATCATGCTATTATTGTGTTATTTTACTAATAATGGAAAAATAATCATGTCACTTCTGTTTTGCTTTCAGTGGCTTCAATCAAAAACAATTATTGATGTATGTATGTATGTATGTATGTATGTATATGTATGTATGTATGTGTATGTATGTATGTATGTATGTATGTATGTATGTATGTATGTATGTATGTATATGTATGTATGCTTCTCATGCATAAGCCTTTCAGTATGCGCTCCCATGCATGCTCCGAGGTAAGGTTTAGAAGAGGTAGAGATGCTGTAGAGGAGGATTGTAGAGCGTATGAATGAGGAAGTCGATTCCATGTATGGACCTATGCACACAAGGACCTGGATTGAGCCATTGTATGTAACAAAAAGGTCAAGCCGGTGTATGTATGTATGTATGTATGTATACGTGTGTATACGTGTGTATGTATGTATGTATGTATGTATGTATGATGTATGTATGTATGTATTTAAAACAGAGACTTATAGATATTTCCCGACCACCTTATTGCTAGTATTACTTTACTTTAGGGTGACCCTTGTCAGCGGGGCTTAGGCCCTTTTATCCCCCTTTGAACCAACCTCATCATTGTTTATCTTGTCTCTTGTCAAATCTTTTGTTCAACTGGTTTCAATAAAAAGCGTGTTATGGCATAATATTATATGAACGTTTATGCTTGTAGCCCCTATTTATTTGTATTCACATATGTGAACGTTTACTATGCCCATTTGACGTCACAAAATCAACCTAACTGGTGTTATACTCCATATAAGAACAAAGCTTTTAATAAAATATATAATAAAATTAAATCTGAGAGCTTTTAGAACGCCGTTATGAAAATGCCAAAGAAAAATCAATCGATCGTCGCTATGACTTCAAAGACAAGTCAAATCCAATGGGTCAAAGATCATAAGGGAAGAAGGTCAATAGGTCACGCATCTCAAGACGATCTCATTCTCGTGGATTCATTCGATCTGCTTTTACATATGCCTTTATCAACATTTCCTTCTGCGAATTGGTATTATATATATATATACAGACACCATGTTATCGTATGTTAGCATATATATATATATTTATATATTATATATATATATACATATATGTATATATAATACCCATGTTATCGCTCGGATGCAATATAGGCAGCAGGGCATTATCGTTCAATATCGTCAAATGCCTTCATTATCGCTCAACATCGACTGGAACACATAGGAGCCATTCTAAGAGTGTTCGGCCTGTATTATCGCTCAATATTGATGCGCGGCCCTTTATTACAAGGGATGCAATCACTTCTCCAATACTAGAGCCCGGTTGGGGCTGGGGGGGGGCACTGACGTACGACGGTCCTCTGATGGTATTACACCCCTCCCACCCCCCTCACCCGCCGCTTGGTGTCGCTTGGCAGCCGGCGACCAATCAGCACAAAGCCGCGGTCTGGTCGGACGAGATATGGTTGGTGGGTGGTAGGGTGGTAGGGTAGTCGGACAAAAGCGGTGATGGGGTTGAGGCGGCGACGACGGTGGAGCTGGTGGTGGTGGTATATCGGGAAAATGGAAGCGAGATTATGCCTCGCAGAAATAATTCAGCTGACAACAAAACAGCCGGCAAATTCGGCAGATCCTCTTTATTCCGGAAGCATATCTGTCTCCTTGTGTCTGTCTGTCTGTCTGTCTGTCTTGGTGTGTCTGTCCGTCTACGAGTATTGCTCTGTGTCGCCGTAGGACACAGAAGGATATGCGGAGAATTTAAGACTGGCAGATGCCTATTATGCACGACCGGATGATTGGAACGCCGCTCTATAGCTCTATACATTGCGCCATCCATCTAACTTAAACCGTCTATCTGTCTGCCTGTCTGTCTGTCTGTCTGTTTGTCTCTTTGTCTCTTTGTTTGTCTGTCTGTCTGACTGTTTCTTTGTGTCTCTCTGTCTTCTTCTATGTCTGTCTATCAATCTGTTTGCATGTATGTTAGCTTATCTTGCCAATGCCACGTATACTCTGTCTGCCTCTAACTTAACGTGTTTGTTTGTTTTTCTGTCAATGTGTCTGTTTATCTGTCTGTCTGTATGTCTGTATAACCGTCTGTCTGTCTGTATATCTGTCTGTCTGTCTGTCTGTATATCTGTCTGTCTGTATATCTGTCTGTCTGTCTGTCTGTATATCTGTCTGTCTGTCTGTATATCTGTCCGTCTGTATGTCTGTATGTCTGTATGTATGTATACAACCGTCTGTCTGTCTGCATGTACGCCTGTCTGTTTGTATGTTAGTCTGTCTTGACACCCCATACCTCTAACTGAAAGCGTCTGTCCATTGCCCTCTATATACTGTCTGTCTCTGTCTCTCTGTCTGTCTCTCTGTCTGTGTTTGCATGAATGTTCATCTGTCTTTGTCACATCATCGATCTAGCTTAAAGCGTCTCTCTGGTCTGTCCCGCTGACTGTCTGCATTATGCAGACGATGCTTTCCGTCTGTCTGTCCGCCTGTTTAGATGTCTCTCTGCCTGTCTGTCTGATTTTTCTCTCTATTAATTATATATCGTATCGTATATTATGAGAATTTATAAAGCACTATCTATTCAGAGGCGATGTCAGCGTCACAGCCCCCAGGAAATAAGAAAGTCTTCAAGCAACGTAGGGATGAGGGTGGGAATCCGACTAAAATCTTGCTACGGATTGAGGGGGAGGTCATTCCACCTAGAGGAACCCACAGAGGCTAAGGCTCGGTGTTGAGTCATGGCAGTCCTTGCCCCGGGAACTATACGTAGACAGTATATTCTGTAGACCTGATTTTCTGCCTGTCTGTCTGTGTGCGTTTTATGCTGCATGGTGGTATGCTACTTGTATGTGTTCCTGGCTGTCCGAATGCCATCCATCTGTCTGCCTGTCTGTCTGCATATATGTCTGTATGTCTATCTGTATGTATGTCTGCCTGTCTATCTATCTGTCTGGTTTTGTCTGTACATACGTAAATTGAAGGCAAACGAATTATGTGTTACTTCAGGCTTCTTATTCTGGAATTTCTGGTGTTAGAAATAGAAGTAGAAGGAGAAAGAAATTCTAAGAGAGATAAAAAAAATCTGGCTAATGCTGACGACACGAAAAGCTGGCATCTCTACTGAGCGGATTCTCCTATGGCTATACCTTCAGACATTCCAACGGTCTCAACCTGTTGTCTAAAAATGGGTTGGATCGAACTACAACAGCGAAATAGTTCGCTCACGAAGAACCTCCGCGGACGAGGAGGAGGTGGAGGTGGAAGAGGAGGAGGAGAGAGGGGAGGAGAAGGAGAGTGGAGGAGGGAGGAGAGGGAGGAGGAGGAGGAGGAGGAGGAGGAGGAGGAGGAGGAGGAGGAGGAGAGGGAGGAGAAGGAGAGTGGAGGATCACTAAAATTCGGACACAAATATGGGTCCAATACGGACGTCCACATCAGTGGCGGCGCCAGCATGGGGCTAGGGTGGGCTGAAGCCCCCCTATCGGCGGCTCAGCCCTCCCCCCCCAAACATAAGTGGGAAATCACTAACCGTGCCAGAGAGGAGGGGAGAAAGGGAAGGAATTGGGGTTTTCAGCCCCCCAAACCTGAAATTCTGGCGCCGCTACTGGCCCGCATCCAGATCTGGCACGGATATTTATTCAGTAGAAGCCTGTGCCTCGAATAACAACTTCAGTCGGACAGCAGACAGATTTAATTGTGTTCGCCTGGGCTGGACCAAACAGTACTAAGGTACTCCGCCCCTTATCTTAGTTTGCTCTGCAATTACAGGGCCGCCCAATCTGGGCCTTTGTTGTCCTTTGAGGGCGCTGACGTCCACAAAGAGGACAGAGATGGGCTATTCCAAATGCGGACAAATGCGGACAAGGGGATGGAGAGTCCCAGTTTCAAAGTAGGTCATTTATGCGGACGTCCTTATTGGACGTTCCCAAAGGGAAGAGTTGTTTGTCTTTGTGAAGGTAAGGTGAAAAAAACTGAATACAGAAGAATCATAAGAAATGTAGATGTAATCAGTTCTAACAGCTACAAGACTGTCGTTTGAACCTCAAAATAAAACCAAGACTGGATCTGTGTGCGGCAATCCGGTCTTGGATATCTAAAGGGTAGGAGATTGTTGAGTAGCATGGACATCATTGAGTACTCTCAACTGGTTAGGAGATGAAGATAGGTCAGAAACAGGTCGGTCGTTTTTACGTAATATAATGTAAATGAACATTTATATAGCGCCCCTTCAAGATATCTACACAGAGGCTAGGCTATATGATGTTAAATGTCATTACAAACGAATATATTATATCAGTTACCAAACCAATGCACAGCAAACTGAAAGAGTCACCAGTCGAAGGACCACGCACACACGTGGAACCACCCACCGGATTCCCGTCGACAGCTGAAGATGGCACGGATGCTCAGAGTCTCTGGGTCAAGTTGCGTAGTAGAGCGGCCACATTTGACAGTGATGAGCAGCATTTTTATCAAATGATGTTTTTTAGATGAAGGGTAACTATATCTTTTTCAACTGGGGAGGGAAATTAGCAGTAGACAAAAACAATTAATTAATATATTTAGTAAATTTTTACCGGCGCTTCAGTAAACAGAGGCGTTCTCTGCGCTAGCCCACACAATGTTGAATGTCATTTAGGACTGAAATTTCATCAGCAACCAAAACAGAACACAGAAAACTTGATGAATCACCCGTGGTTGGCTCACGTACATACTCCCCAAACCAACAAATTCCAATCTAAAGTTAACAGATAACATCATCATGGTCAAAGTCTGGACCAAGTTACGTCAACAGTTTGGAGCGGCGCCCAGGCAATGGCGTCCGCGACCGACGACAACGTCACCGCCAAGCAGTCCCTCGTTGATGGTTGCCCGATTTTTGCCCTAGACCGATTAATCGGAATCGTCGGCATCCCAGGACTACCGATCCAATTACCAAAAGAAGTAATATTTTTTACCAAAAACAATTCCTTTTTCATTAACACAAAAATAGTAAGTACCATGTTTTGGCGACCTCCTGCGGTTATCTTTGATCTTTATAATTGAAAATCCGTGTAAAATAATAAACTTGAGTCGACGGATCCGCAAAATCAACAAAACGGCTTTTGAGTTACAAACAGTTCCTAGAACCAAATAAAAATAAATATTGCCGATTAATCGGATCGGATCCGGAATCGCCGAAAAAACAACTATCCGGAATAGGAAATCGGTAAAAAATGCCAATCGGTCTCTGCATGTGGAGCAGGTATTCGCCGCCGCCCGCTCGGTGTGGATCGAAACGCCACCAGTGACTACAGCTGTCGCGGTCACTCGAATACACTATATATATTCGGCTCGCTTCTCCAATACATATGCCAGTTCACAGTCCTAGTTTCTACAGTGCATCAGGAGACCAATTCATCCTCCTGCATTCATGTAGTTCAAGACGAAACACGAAGAGATGGGGGCAGGATGGTTGAATGGTAACATGCTGGCACGAAGATCAGAAGGACGCAGGCAGGTTCGATACCCGCTAGCCCCACAAGGTTGAATCAGCCCTTAACTCCCTAGGTGGTGACTGTGAAATGAGCAGTCGGTCAGATGGGCGCCTTGCAGGCTGCCATGCAGTTAAATTCAACTCCTGTTAAACTTGTTATCATCTGTTACTACTGTATCGTGTAATCTTACTGCATGCGTACTTGTCAGTTTGAATTAATAAACGAATATTATAAATAAAAAATAGACAAAAACATAAAAACGTACACAATTGTAATGTATTGTATTTGACCATTTTCTAAAGCGCTTCTCCCAGCGTAGCCCATTCAGAAGCGCTCCCAGTGCGTGACAAGTGACTGACAACCCGAGTAAAAGGCAGAATTTGAGGCGAGAGAAAGATGAAGAAACGCTACCAGAGAGGATAGTGGCAAAGGATCTGGATTGAGCCATGGCAGACTGGCAGTCCTGACACGAGGAACAAAGAGGTCGAGACGGTCAGAGGATCGACGAGAACGCAGTGAAGTGTGGCCGAAGTATTCGATCACGAAGATACTTCTGGGCAAGACCCAATTGAGACTCGAGCGCTAAAATTGGAGCAAAATTCACTACAGAAACAATGATTAAGTCCGGCATATATACGCAAACCTAGCACCAGTCAACTATGACATGTTAGAAGCTACGAAGCAAAGTCAGCATTTAGACAAAAACACAATCGGTGAAAATGACGAAGTATAGAGACACGAACAACGGTTGGTGCACATGAACAGAATTAATTATTCTGATTGTGATATTGGTCCTTTATTGGAACAAAGAACATTTACTGTTGCTGGTGATTTAATAAACGCTTCGGTCAATAAATCTACTAATGCACCACAGGGGCGTCAACGATAGACCACAAAGGCAAGACAGGTTCTTAAATACAGACTGACTACTTATGACGATTGCTGACATTAGATAGCGGCGCTAAATATGTTAAAAAATTAATATTACTGAGTAGGGACCTTCAGCAAGTCCATTCAGTAGTAATAGTAGTAGTAGTAGCGCCATCGATTGATGTTTCTTTATTAGTAGTAGCGGCGCTAAATAAATGTTAAAAAATTAATAGTAGTAGTAATAGTAGTAGTAGTAGTAGTAGTAGTAGTAGTAGTAGTAGTAGTAGTAGTAGTAGTAGTAGTAGTAGTAGCAGTAGTAGTAGCAGCAGCAGCAGCAGCAGCAGTGGTGGTAGTAGTAGTAGTAGCAGCAGCAGCATTAGTAGTAGTAGCAGTAGCAGTAGCAGTAGCAGTAGCAGTAGCAGTAGCAGAAGCAGTAGCAGTAGCAGTAGCAGTAGCAGTAGCAGTAGCAGTAGCAGTAGCAGTAGTAGTACTAGCAGTAGCATTAGTAGTACTAGTAGTAGTACTAATAGTAGCAGCAGCAGCAGATACTGTAGTAATAAATACCTTCAAAGAAACGTCTGAATTTCGTGATGTTTCAGTTAACTTACCAAAGAGTGGATTTATCAAGGCCGTGAAGAGGGACACGCGCAGGTGGCTGTTGGGTCCGGTGCCCTTAGCGGACACGTGACCTCCTCCGCTATTTCCGCTGCCGTGCATCACAACCACTGGCATTGTGGCGACGTTCGAAGAGACTGGATCACGAAGAATGGATCTCGGAGAATGGATCTCAGAGAATGGATCTGTAGCTGGAGGTGGAACGGATCCGTTTGTTAAACTTCTATACTGAAACAGTTCAAATTCGCACGATGCATGTAAGCCAGTAGCAGTGGTAGTGGTAGTATAGTAATAGAAGCAGCAGTGGTGGTGGTGGTGGTGGTGGTGGAGTTTGGTAGTGGTAGTAGGTAGTAGTAGTAGTAGTAGCAGTAGTAGTAGTAGCAGTAGCAGCAGCATTTCCAGATGATCTTTCTTGGTATGCGGCAATTTTTAAAATTCCGAGGGATCATATTAACCTAGATAATAAAATAATATTAGAATAAAATAAAATTTAATCATTATAATTTATCAGCCGGTTTTCTAATACGCAAGGCAATCTTTACTGTGTGATCATTTAAGTATATTATTTTCGTTTATATAAAATATCACATAGTCTAATTTTTTTAATTTTATGCAATACTGCGTCGCTGAAATGTCAATATATATATTTTTCCAGCTTAGCATAGGTCAAGGACACATCTTTTTAGCGCCTCTTAGATTGTCCGAACAGGCGCTATATGGCTATCCATACATATTCATTCATCTTCATCACCATCTTCATCATCATCATCATCATCATCATCAGTTCCTGACGCCAGCCATTTGTCGGTGACGGTGGTGAAAAATATCTCCATTTCCGAAGGTCATTTGTCAAAGTCAGCGATCCGCTCGTCCGCAAACATTCTCCGGATTTATTCACCGAACCGCATAAGATGAATGGATGAGTGAACACCAGGGCACCTGACCCAGTCAAGCAGGGTACTAATCGAATTCAAGTAATGTAATGTAATGTCAACTTGTTATCTTCTCTTGTCCTGCCCTGATCTGTCATATATACTATGCTATCCAATTCTATGCTATCCTATTCGATCCTATCCTATCCTGTTCTATTCTATTCTATCCAACCATTCTATCTTATCCTAGCTAATCCTATCCTATGTTTTCCTATCCTATCCTATGTTTTCGATCCTATCCTATCCTATCCTATCCTATCCTATCCTATCCTATCCTATCCTATCCTATCCTATCATCATCTATCCTATCCTATCAGCCTATGACATCTATCATGAGTCCCATCTCATCTCATCTTATCTCATAGCAGCCTCTTACCTTACTCTAAAGTCTAGGCTACATGTTACAAAAATCATACCCGAGCACTAAATCTATTTGTCAATAAAAGCGTTAGCTGCCACTTGTGTTCAACACTCCAGTAGTAAATTATATATTCTGGCAAGAGGACACCCCTGACGTCACTAAATTACACCGCGGACGTCACTAATTTATACCGCTGACGTCACTAAATGAAATCGCCGACGTCATTATATTACACAGCGGACGCCACTAACTTACACCGCAGATGGTAGTAGATATCACCAGCAGTCTGAGTAACCCTCCTCGTTACATCATGCAAGGAATTTGATATTACTGGCCTGTGGTTGCTCCATCCATCCATCCATCCATCCATCCACCCATCCATCCATCCATCGAGACGAGCCACAAGCGATGGTGCAATTTTCTTTCGATAATCAACGAGAATTATTTATGACACCGCAGTCGACGCTATAGGTCTGTTCGGCGACGTCACGTCCGCCAGGTTTTCTCAGCCATATAATATCCGCGGGAGATTTTTTGCCGAGTCCCGGAACTGCGCTGCTTGCATACAAAAGTAAAGCTACTTAATTGAGAATTGCCATTTTATTGCATTACTGTTTGTCGTTGTTTTACAGTGCAAATATAGATAACATTTGCAAGGTTGTTAAAGGTACTATAAAATAGTCAGGTACATGTATGATATATATATATATATATATATATATATATAATATAAATACATACATGCACCTAGGCATATAAACCTAAATATATCAAGTTCACATAATAGTCCTGAAATAGGTGCAATCAAGTTTTGAACTGACGATGGAAACTGAACAGATATAAAAACGAGCCGCATACATACATTCATACATACGTGCATACAAGTTACACTACATAGATACATTTCATGCATGCATACATACATCATGCAAATATACCCTGCATATCCCCAGTACTCAAGAAGCCAACTCGTGGGAACCAGTTTATTCCCAGGCGCTCACTCAATAACAAATTGTACATTCAAACCGAACTAAACCTGAGAAAAAACAACTGCATGAACCGTCCATAGAAAGTTTCGTCTTTTGCTCGCTTTGGAGCGATCGAGACGTTTTCAGTTACTAAGGAAACAGAAATTCCGATTGAGAAAGAGACAGCCGTTTTAACCCTATAAAGACATCTAGACATTTTTACCTTCAATCGCAAAACAAAAATTGTTAGTTCGGAAAGCGACCCATATCTTTACACATCTTACAGCAGCTGTGCAAGTTCGAGTTTCCAGAGTGTGCAGGTTAAAGGCTGACCTGAGGCGGTTACTATAAAGGGACCACGAACCAGAGCGCCATCGACAGGTGATTTGTCCTTAAGGTATATCGATTATAGAGGCACCTATAGTAGACACAGAGAAACTAGAACACTATCAGATTCAGAAGTAGGGACCAAGTAAGGTCCTAATCAACTTAAGAAGTAGGGCTTAAGCAGGGGGCCAAGTAAGGACATAATCAACTTAAGAAGTAGGGCTTAAGCAGAGGGGCCAAGTAAGGACATAATCAACTTAAGAAGTAGGGCTTAAGCAGGGAGGGCCAAGTAAGGTCCTAATTAACTTCCTCTTCTCAGACTTTCATGATCCCATAGGACTCTTTCATAATTCTTTGCCAATTCCTGTGATCTGTAGAACTGTGTTAAAAATAATAATAATTATTCGTTTATTCAATTCAAACTGACAAATCGCAGTATCATTACATGAAATAGTAGGAACACATGATGACAAATTAAACAGGAGTCTATTTTATAACTATATGGCAGCCCGTTAGGCACCGATCCGTCCTACTGCTGCTAATAAATTATTTTTACCATCGCCCATAGGGAGTGGAAGGCTGAGTCAACCTTATGGGGATAGCGGGTATCGAACCCGCGTCATTCTGTTCTTCGTGCCTGTTTATTACCATTCAACCATGCATGATCATCCCAGACATGTTGATTCTGAGGATCCGTTATGGCCTACATTTCGGTCAGCAACCCTCACCTTTGGCTCGGTGTGAAGACAGACACTCAAGGACCTGCTCCCCTCCTCAGCTGTTGATTGCGTGCTCTGTCTCATCAGAGCGACACGCAGCTGGGCAGAAACCGGCCAAAGCAATCGGAAAACAACCAGGAATATCAGACAAACGGACAGTCAGCAGGCAGCCACAGCAACACACGGACATACATATAAGCCTATGGAAAGCGACAAGGACAGGAAGGCAGCCATGCAGACAGGCAGGCAAATACACAAATAAAACCAATGATAGAGTTAACCACAGGCGGGCATGGCAGGGTTGCATATCCCTTCTGAATGCCCAGTTGAACTGCAAAACGGACAGGTAATAGTCTTCCTCGGCCACTGGCGGCGCTAGAGACCTGCTTAATCGTCTTTTTCTTCGTTAAGCGATTTCATTATTTTACCCGAGGTCGAAATGATACGTTAGAATATAAAAATCAGGTTAGAACTGAGCAGTGTGCGGAAGCCGATCTCTGTATTTTCTGAAAAACAGATCTCATGCCAGGAGCCCGGGAGCCATGGTGCCAAAGGCGCCTATGCTGAGTATGCTCACACAAGTTTTTGACTCTGTGGTGGGAGGCAGTAGCATGCCCACACAAGCTTTTCGAAACATAATACTAAAAAATAATACAGCGATATTTTGAGTTATATTGTGCTAATAGACGTTTTTCATTTGATCAATATCTTGCATAATAAACTTGTCTAGAGGTTGTAAAAAATGACACAAATAGTTATAGATAATATCGCATATACTGTAATGTACGCCTATAATAGGCTACATGCAATTTTATCCAACGTATAAGTCTGTGCCTGGCTGAGGAGGTTGGCTCATCCAACTTTTACACACTTCCCGGGCCATGCACTGTCTCGTACCAGTTTCTTGGGCAATGTATTGTATTGTATTTTCGTTTATTCCGAACTGGCTGTCATAACGCAGCTAGTAACAGCAATGCATGACTAAACAGTTATAATATTAGAGGTTATTAAGCTAATAGGCCCATACATGTAGCTAGGATTCTGCTCTTTTCCGTAACAACGTTCCCTCTAAGGTGCCGCGCAGCAGTTTCAAAATTCCGCGCTCAAGTTTTGGTAGGAAATGCATATGAGCTAAACTTTTTTAACTTAAGGTAGGCCATTGAATTATTAACCTGCTTATTATACGTGAATTCTAAGCCATTCATCTTCTTTAATAAAAAAAAGACATTATTACAAACGTGTATTTAGTCAGTACTGTAGTCTGTAGTTACAATTTACGATCACAAATGTTTCTGAAAATGTACGTGTTTCGCACTTTTATAATTGCTCACGCGGAAATTATGCTGCTCAAACAACCGCCAGTTCCGCACACACAGGAAAAATATTAGAGGGAACGTTGTTTCGTACTATAATATTATTAATTCTACCCGAAAGGTATCCCTGAAGATGGCGTTAAGGCCATGGTATATAAGCTGGCAGACTGGTTTGAGGGTTTGCCTTGTAATACGAGCCGTGTGGGTTCGCTCCTCCTCTGAGACGGTTATTGAGTAGGGACCTTTAGTATAAGTCCTGACTATTACTCGGAACCATTGGTTGATGCTTTGTAATTAAATAGCGGCGCTTAATAAATGCAGGAAGTACAGCTAATATAGAGCTCCAGACACAGATGTAGAGGCTTTTTCTATTAGTTTATAGGACTCTAGAATTCGCTAGAGGCATTAAACACAAAAATTGATCATTAAGGATGCACAGGTCCCTAAAGCTTAACAGCAGCGTTTGTGGGAAAACCAGAGAACCTGTTCTAAGGTAAACAGAACGTATGGTAGTCCAGAAGATTACACGAATTTTCATAATTGTTATGACGTGATTGACTTAGAAACAACTATCACCAACCAAGTCGAATTTTAGGCTGGAATTCATTCCCGCACGAACACACACACACACGCACACACGCGCACACAAACGATGCACACACACACACAGACACACAAATTGCAAATGAAATTACGTCTGCTTTTTTTGAAGCATCCATAATCTAGACTCTTGTAGCAGGTTATGAAGCATTCAATGTATGCAATCACAATATTAGGCACACAGTAAAAAGTACTATAGCATAGTAGGCCTATAATAGCATAGCATAGTGAATATACTACAGCATACTATAGTTATATAGTAGAATTACACTATTATGCTATAGTGTAATTATAATATAGTGGCGTAACGAAGGGTTTCAGCGCCCAGGGGCAAGAGTTGATGACTGCGCCCCGTTTTTTATTTTCTTGTTGACTTTTAATCGTTCTTGTCATATGCATGTAGTACTGTGTACCACTGAAAGCTAATTTTGCGCCCCCTTGTGCTGCGCCCGGGGGCGGTTGCCCCACTCTGCCCCTCGTTACGCCACTGACTATAATGTGCTCCTGTATACTACTGCAGTGTTTCAAACATACTGTGTTATATAGTATACCATAGTAGTGCATAGTATATATTATAGAAATTAATAGTATAATGTGGTATAGCAAACTATTGTAGTTCATATTATGCTTGGTTTGCTGCAGTACTGTAGGCTATACTGTTTGCCAATTGCAGCATTGTTTCAATGTGTGCACTCATAAGTGTTTCAAACGTGCAATGTTCTATTGTTTCAAGTCTGTAGGTCTACCAGTGAACTCTTTTTCAAAGTCTGTAGGTCTACTAGGTGAACTTTTGCTTTTAAAAGTCTGTAGGGGAACTACATGTAGGTAAACTTTTGCTTTCTCAAAGTCTGTAGGCCTGCAGGCCTACTAGGTGAACCTTTGCTTTGTTTCCTGTCTAGTTTCTCCTCCTATTCTCTTAAAAAGCTTTGGTTTATGACAAAAAACTGCAACCGGTATCCTATTCCGTAAACACACAACTGCGGCACTGGGAAACCTTTTGGCATTATGAGTCAGGATTGTTTTCCTAACAATTCGCGTAATGGCCGCCATGCAGACGCCAGTGGAAAAAGCTTCATCACCTTTCCCTTTCAACTCAGAGGTAGCCTAAACTTACAGGTTTCGCGAAGCATGTATAACTTATTGCTTTTTCGTGTTCGCAATGTCATTGGACCACCCGGTTGGAATTAATACAAACAACAAAGGTTAAGATAAAAAAAAATGTCCACTCATCACTAGAGCCAACATAACGGAAGTGATGATTTATATTTCACAAAGAAAGTTCACTTGAGAGAATTAATTTCTATTTTTGTTCCATCTACTGTTGTAATCGACTCATTAAATTCAGGATAGATCATATGGAACTAAGTTAATACCACTAAGAAAGTTTGACACGAAAACTTCTACTCATCACGTGAGCCAAAAACATCGGCCTGTCGAATGCGATGATTAATTTATAGTTCACTAAATAAAGTTTACTTAATAGAATAAATACCTACCTACTGTCCTAATTTATTCGTCAATTTAGAATAGATAATTATACCAGTACGGATAACTTTCTACTCATCACGTGAGCCAAAACATCAACCTATCCGAAGTGCTGATATATAGTTCACTAAAGACTCAGAGTTTGTTTAAGAGAATTCATGTCGACCTTAATGCCATCTACTGCCTAAATGGTGCGCCTCTGAATGGGAAATATGGTAGGGGCGCTATAACAAGTGTTCAAATACAATACAATACAATGTCTTACACATGATTCTAACACTGACCTTCTGGCCATCATCTGCCTCTGTTTTCTATGCATGCGCTCTGTAACAATTCAATATTTGGAAGCAACGACAGGTACGCAGACAAATAGAAACCAACAAACCTTAAGTAAGAAGTAGATTTCTACTCCAGCAGATTTCAAACGGTGGTACGCGTACCACTAGTGGTACACCAGGTCTAGCTAAGTGGTACGTAAACAAATTTTAAAAAATTCTGTCAAATTCTGTGAGTTTATGCCCAGATGTTAAACCAGATATTTTAATCTGTGCTTGTCGAAACAAGCCCACAGTTCACATTAACAGTTTATAATAGTGATTTTATTTTCCCTTTTGTTGATATGATTAGGTCTACAGGCTTAACATTTTATATTAACCATAAAATTGTTTTCCTATCACTCAAATGCCTGCCCCAGACTCTGCACAAGAACTTACAATGTTCTGAATGTTCCCCTAATAATTAATGTCAAGGGGACTTCGCGCCCGCCTGTTGGTTTTGATCTGGCCCTTGCCGGTGGTACGATAACACTCGATTTTGTACCTGGTGGTACAATAAAAATAAAGTTTGAAAACCGCTGCTCTACCCCTATGCATATCACAAAATATAGGTGGCTGTTTCTGCTGGTTATAATTTAACTACTTAAGGGTCATCGTGCAGAGGATTCAAAGGGACAAACGCCAAGCACTTGGTTTTATCTCGCGGCGACTCAAACAAATGCTGCTGAAGTATAGAAACCAGAGGACTGCTTCCGAGTTCCGAATCCTTGTCATACTCTTTTAAAAAGAAGCATGGTAATACATATGTATATATGCATGTATGTATGGATGCATGCTAGCATACATGTATATATGCATGTATGTATGTATGTTTGTGGCTATGTATGTATGTATGTATATGTGTATGTATGTATGTATGTATGTATGTATGTATGTATGTATGTATGTATGTATGTATGTATGTATGTATGTATGTATGTATGTATGTATGTATGTATGTATGTATGTATGTATGTATATGTATGTATGTATATGTATGTATGTATGTATGCATGTATGTATGTATGTATGTAAATATATACTATGTATGTATGTATGTATGTATGTATGTATGTATGTATGTATGTATGTATGTATGTATATATGTAAACATGTATATACATCCACCATCGTTCTTTGGTTGTGCATACTAAACTGTTTGTCGATGGATATTATGTACCATTGAATAGCATTCGAATCTGTATGATCTAGCGTGTAACTAGATAGTTACATGCTAGATCATATCTCCGCTCTTTTCGAAGGGATGCAATATCTTTATGTGCATTATTACAGTGTATACAATGGCTGACAAATTCCTTAAATGCTAGTATTTCCACAAGACGTAATTGAAATTACGCTATACGCCTAACGCTCTGCATTCTTACAAAATTAAATTTTGCTTCATAACTATTTGAGACCTAACAATTCATCGCTCGCTTAACACAAATTTCGATTCTTTAGAGAAAATTCCATGTGTGTTATTGTCGAGAGAAACAGACGAGATTTTTATAACATATTTAGTAAGGAATGACTGATGTCAAACCGACTTATGAAATTGCATGCAGCCTGAACGGCATAATTATGAGAAACTATCCGCCACGAAAATGGCTCGATGTATTGATTAACTCTATTATTGAAAACCAAGATTAATGGTAGGTGCAAACAATGAATTGTTGGCGTAATGTTAGCCTATATAATTATGTCAAAAGGTATTCCCAAACAAAACCGAGTTTCAAAGCCAGGGTCAATTGATTTTCTTGTCATTTACAGACAATAATTATGTAATAATAACATCTAATGTTTCCATAGAGCGCATTTATAGAGAACGAACAGATGCACGAACAAACGAATGAACGAACGAACCAGCGAATGACTGAATGAATGAATGAATGAACAAATGCAAGAAATGCTCTCCTAACTTGCAACTATGATGCTAATTCTGTACAAACGATGCTAATTCTCACGTGGGGGTATATAATGCCAATCTCAAAAGTAGTGATTTACTAAGATTGTGTTTCGTAAACTGTTTAAAAGTAGTTTTGTTGTTCGATGTAGGCCTATCTTTAGTTATATTTAGTTGTGCATGTGTCTGTATGCAATCACTGTATACATTGTAATGCATGTGCGCTTGTCAGATGCAAATTGCTTACTTACGTAATAAACAAGAAGATTCTGATCGTGTTTTTGTGATCGCATCATGCGACACTGTTAATAATTGCACTGGAACCATTCAGAAACGCCAGGTCCTTATAAGAATGTAAACTATCGACAGTTGGGATTTTTCTCCAACTCCAGGTACGTATAGGCCAGGTTGCGTTTGGGTCAATACCATTTTAAATCCCATAATTCTTGAAAATGTTATCACCTACTTTAACGACATTGGCCTTCTCGTCTGGATGCCAATTTCGCCAAACAGCCAATTCCTAATATTATGGCAATCTGACCCGATGCTACACATGACTGGACAGTTCGCGCTTCAGGCGAAAGATCTTTGATCCCGTTAGGGATGGTTGGTCCGTAAGATCATCCGCTGAAATGACCTTCCTTGGATCCTTTTCCTCCTGTGTGCAGCTGTCCGTATTTGACGTTACCCTCCCAACCCCTTTAGAGGACGTCCGCACTCCAGCGGGTGGCTAATTCCTAGATTGGGCAACCCTGCTGATCTATGAAGGCTAACACTGCTACTGAGTAGGGGGTAACAGGACAATCACCCCCGGACAATCACCCCCGGACAATCACCCCCGGACAATCACCCCCGGGACAATAACCCCCAGGACAATAACCCCCGGACAATTACCCCCATATTGACTTACCAAACATCAAAAACTAATTATTAGACAATTAGTAGACAATTAGTAGACATCATAAACCACTGGTAGTAGACATCAAAAACTAATTATTAGACAATTAGTAGACAATTAGTAGACATCATAAACCATTGGTAGTAGACAATTAGTAGACATGAAAGATTTACCAAACATCAAAAACTAATTATTAGACAATTAGTGGTCAATCGGGCAAAGAGTAGGCATAAAGAATTACCAAATTACCAAACATCAAAAACTAATTAGTAGACAATTAGTAGACAAATGGGGTAAGAGTAGACATGAAAGGGGTCAACTACTATATAAGAGAAATGGTTTATGAAAAATGCATAGTTTAACAGTTAGCAACTACAGTGAGCGCAATGTTCTTGACTATCTACGTGGAATCGCTCACAACCTTTCTTTTTAAGTTCTTTTTAAGTTCGATGAACAAATTAACAATAAACAGTATTTAATTTCATACTGTGACATTTCATGGTTCTCTGGTTCTCTTATACATATGTCTAATAAATGCAATTATAAACTGTATGATTAATACAAATTACTTGTATATTTAGATAATCAATATATATCAATATGGGGGGTAATTGTCCGGGGGGTTATTGTCCTGGGGGTTATTGTCCCGGGGGTGATTGTCCGGGGGGGATTGACCCTGCTGATCTATGAAGGCTAACACTGCTACTGAGTAGGGTACTATAATGCTATAGCGTCCAGGTAAGTGAATCTAGTTAGAACCAATGCAGTTAAAGCTGTACGTTGTTGACTGTATAGTTAGTGCTGAAGTTACGGGCTGTGCCATATAGGCCTACATCAATTGCAGATGTGTAGGTCCGCATTGGGCACAAACGGATCCTCTGCATTTGGTGATTTCTCCTTCCCTCTTCGGATGTCCTTAACGTGTCCTTATCTGCACTTTGATGAATGCATTGCCCACAAAGGCACCTAATAAAATATGCGCTCAACCTACCTCAAATGAATCTAAACAACGAGTCATTACCATAACTTACGTTAGCACGCGTCAATCAAAGAGTCATAACTATAATTATATACTTCATTGTGGCTTGCTTCAATTAACCACCATTACCATACCTTTCATCGGGTTTTTAGGACTGGGCATTTAACGCGTTATAAACGCGATTAATGCGTTAATTAATTAACGCGATTAATTTTGTTGACGCAGTTAACGCTATTGTGACTGCTCCCAATTATTTTTAATAAATGCTCTTAAACAATTCTTGATAAAACCGCTATTACAGTAAAAACTTTAAGTTTAAACTTTTGAGTAAAGACTAAAGCGTGAAAACGAGTAGTAAAAGCATGTTTGTGTTTTATTGACTGCAAGCATTGGTATATGGTATATATAGCGCATATTCAACGTAACTACTCAGAGTCGGTAGAGTAGTTGTAGGCTATTTGTTATCTATTGTGACATGCGATTAAAAATTAATCGTGTTATTAAAAATTTTAATCGCGCGATTCATTTGAATAAAAAAATTTAATCGTTGCCCACCCCTAGTTTTTAAATCGATGAGTCATTAGACTCATTACCATTACCTTTCGTTGGCTTGTTTCAATCAACGAGTTATTACCATGCCTTGTGTTGGCTTGCTTCAATCGTAATCGTAATCTCCAAACTTCTAAAGCGACACTCGAAAGCCAAGCTCAGGGCACCAGCTTATTCACGAGCGCTGAATCAATCAATGTACGTTAGCTTGCTTCAATCACGCAGATTTCTGGGGCAGATTGCCGGCTCTGTCCTACTAAACTATTTGATCAGGCAAAGCAATGGATTTGATAGCAAATACTGACTAATGGAGTTTCTACCCAGCGACGTTTGCCAAGTCAAACGGTCTAAACGAAGAGCAAACATCGTCTGTCTACATTGGCAGCCGAGTGGTACAACTTCCATGTCTAACCATAGCATCCACGGTTTAAATCCAAAGCGAAATTCTTGGTAGTTGGTTACTAAGCCGAGCGTTCAATAAATGTACACGCTTTCTATGGCTACTGTATGGCATCGACCCTGCTCATTTTTCAACGAATTGATTGGGTAAGATGATACTAAGATCCTTCACTATACCGCTGCCCGTTTGAGACTAACATGCATGCCACGCCATTTAATGTCTCCGTGTGCACGTGCATGTTATACCGTTACCTTTTGACCTCCTAACATAACCTTTTACCTGTTTGTCTTTACCTTGGACGAAAGCAGCAATCACACGTTTTACTATTAAAGCCATTTAAGGCTCCCGTGTTTCGACAGTGCTGGTTTCAGTGGAGGCACCAGGATTTCAGGTTTGAGGGGGCTAAAGCTTGCAAGCCCTTCCCTTTGTCCCCTCCTCCCTGTGATTTGCAGTGATTTCCCACTTTTTGGGGTGGGCTGAGCCGCAGTTAGGGGGGCTAAGCCCCTATCCCTCCTGGCGCCGCCACTGGCCAGTTTGAGCTTTCAAGTAGGCTTACATCAAAATAACTGTCGGGTTGGTGCTATGGCGTTTTTTTTAGCTTAGTAACTAATGATGAATATGGGAAGTACATTAGTACAAGCTATTGACCCGAAATTTGGTTTGGAAGGACATTTCAAGGATCACCAACCCTAGACTCGTCACTCAATCTGCAACTATTTTCCTCGGTCCTTTCGGGTCGCTGCATGACCCACGTGCCTGGAACAGTCTTTCCGCAACTATCCAGGAAATCAAAAGCATTCATGTTTAAAAAAAACAGTTAAAACTGTATATTCTATCGTGCTCTTAGCATCTGCGCTGACAGTTGAAGTCTGTATGTGTGTAAAGCATCCTAGAAGTGGCTTGCTACTGACGATGCTATATAAATTGTCGTACTTAATTACAATTACAATTTCCTTATAAACACCCGCGCTGTAGAGAATGTGAATATAGTTCTCCTCCCCAGACCCTGTTGCCCTGCCAGCACACTCTCCATCAGTGTCCCATCCATTTCTCTAAAATAATGGTATCACGCCTCAGCCACGAAATTCTACGTTCTTAACACTTTAACCACTACAGTGTATTATAAGCGACTGGGACACTCATGCCGCTCGTCGTTAGTGTCAAATGTGTCACCAACCAAACATTCTTGTAGTTTCAGGATTTATCATGTGCAAATGCCAATTTCGGAAACATTCTCTCTGGTTTCTCTTGGGTGTTTTTGATATTTATTGAACACCAATGATAAACAACATAACAGGCATAATAAAAGCTATTATTATATGCATCCAACGGTAAATCAAAAGAATAATTGCCGCTACTATAGGGTCACCCAATTTCTTACACAGATTGCAACAGATTTCACTACGAAATTTCCAATAATTTCTCAGTTTCTCAACATGTTCATCAACTTTTCATTTCAGCATTTCTCAAAATTTCATTTCAATTTCTAAACATTTCAACAGTTTTTGTCAACTTTGTAAATGCAGCGTTATGTGACATATATTTCTCACAAAAAAATCGTTGTCTGGTAAAATATAAGATGATGGAGCTACAAGATTGCGTCATTATCACGATCTGCAAAAATAAAGACCTTATAGGACCCAACGCGCATTTTCGCCGATCCAAGGTGAGTACAGCAAATATTTTCAGACTAATCAGGAGAATTTATCGTTTTAATGCTTTAAATTATTTTATATAGGATACCTTTAAATAGAACCTGGATTGGTGACAATAACTCTTGCTTCAGTAGAAGTTGGATTGATGAAAATAATTCTTCCATAAATAGAAGATGGATTAATGAATAAATAATTCTTGCTTAAATAGAAGCTGGATTGATGAAAAATACTGTTTGCCTAAGTAGAAGTTGGATTGATGACAATTATCCTGGACATTGGTATTGAAATGCCATGTATATAATATTATTAAAAAAAACAAAAACGATAAATTACTCTGACTAGTCCGAAATGTTTTGCTCTACTCACCTTGGATCGGCGAAAATGCACGCGGGGCTGACTTTCCCTATATTAGCATTCACAATATTGTGTCTTTTGTAAATGCTGCGAAGCGCAGGAACTGTGCTCAGAACCCTTCTCGTTCTCATGGTTGACCATTCCATTACTAGCTCAGTGGTGCAATGCGACCAACGTGTAACACTTTTAATATCATTACAATGTGAAAAAGATCATTTTTCTATATTCTACTGGTGCAACAGGACGAGAACCAGAAAGAAAACAGAAAGAAAAAACATGCATACATTGGTGCAACGATGTCAATAAGTAGGCTAACGATGACAAAATATAGTTAATAAGCGTATAACAGCAAGATATCGAGATGTCACCGCAATGGTAACACTCTGGCGTGAAGAGCAAAAGATCAGCATGGACCCGGGATTGATTCCCGCTACCTCCCAAAGGTCGACTCAGCCTTTCATTCCCTAGATTGCGTTGGTAAAATGAGCAGTAGGACGTGATGGGCGCCTTGCCTAGCTGTCATACCGCTAAATTCGACTCCTGTAGTAACTTGTAGGCCCTAATCATCCGTTCACACTATGACTTGTAATCATACTGCGCTCTGTCAGTTTGAATAATAAAACACGAATATGTTACAAAAAACAATAACAGTTGCACAAGTTGTCTACATTGGCTGAAAACCAAGACAAAACTCACCTTGAACGTAAATAAATCTCGATAAATCAGTCATTCGTGGAGCTGAAGAACGTCGAATAGAAAGTCATCCGTGACTTGCAACCAAGCGCGTCAGCAGAAGATATGCAGAGCAGGTATGATTGGTCAGATGAAAGCAAGACGGCCGAATAAACGACCAGCGATTGAGCGCAGAAAATGCCCCAGAAATGGCGACTGGACGCTACTGACCATAGAATATTGGACTTGACTGACCACACAGAATGCTGGATCCTGCTGACCATTGACCATTAGCGCTGGCTGACCGACCGACTGAGGAGAGCTGCTTGTCCACGCCGTGCGTTGTATCCTCACAGACGCCCAGCTGGGCAGAAGCAGATCAAGAGAAACACAGGAAAACAGCCAGGGATAGACAGATAGGCAGCGCTAAAGAAACATACGACCACAGTTGTAAACAGACACACGTAAAAAAGGATAGACAGACGGACAGGCACACAGACAGACAAGCAGACAGACACAGACACAGACACAGTGCAGATACGGATTAATGGCACAGTTAGTCACAATTACATGCGGAAATACATGTGGACCTACAGGAAACGACAAAAAGGGGTAGAAAGAGACAGACAGGCAGACAGGGAGGCCCGGACGCAGACACAGACAGTGCTTAGACAGAGACGGGCATACATAATCATGGAGAACAGAGAGGGAGGGAAAGCGACAGCAGGCGGACAGACAGAGGTACAACTGGCCATACAGAGGCGACTGGCAAAAGACGAATGCTGAGCCCGTGTTTGTACACACCTCAAGGGGCTTAACACCGATGATAATGACGACGACGACGATGACGAAGAAGAGGAAGAGGAAGGGAGGAGGAGGAGGAGGATGCGTGATAAGGAGGAGGAAGAGGAGGACATGGAGGAGGAAGAGGAAGCTAAGGAACGTAAGACGAAAAGAAGGAGTAGGAGGAAGAGGAGGGAGTGGAAGAAAGATCCAGAGGAGGAGGAAAGGAAGAGGGAGAAAAGGATGAGGAAGAGGTGGAGGAGAAGGAGGAGGAGGATGGGAGGAGGAGGGGAGGAGATGGGAGGAGGAGGAGGAGGTAGGAGGGGAGCAGTTGGAGGAAGAGGAGGAGGAGGAGGAAGAGAAATAAAAGGAGGATGGAGAGGAAGAACAGGAGGAGGGAAGGAAGGGAAGGAATAGGAGGAGGAGGAAGAATAGAAGAAATATGCAGAGGAGGAGGAGGAGGAGGAGGTAAAGAGGAAAGAGTAAGAGATAGATGATTTTGGGAATAGGAGGAGGAGGAGGAGGAATAGAGGAGTAGAAGAAGAATGGAATCATTGGGAGGAAGAGGAGTGGGAGGAGGAAAAGGAATAGGAGGAGGAGATCGACGGAGCGAGGCGACATATCTTGGCTGGCGATGGAAGCCTTGGTTGTTGGTGCGGTCTTAGCTCAGCCAGTCCCTTGCTAATCGGTCTCAGGTCTCGACCAGGATCGATATAAAACGCCGCCACCGCCATGCGTGCCACCGCAGCATAAGGAGGAGGAGGAGAAGAAGAGGTTGGAGGAGGAAGAAAAAGAGGAGGAGGAAGAGTAGGAGGAGAGAGTGGTCGGCGGTGTTGAAAGGCGGAGGGGATGGAGAGGAGACTGCAGAGGATGAGAAGGAACAGGAGGAAGAGTTGGGAATGGCAAGCAGGAGGACGAGGGATAGGAGAACAAGGAGAAGGAGGAGGAAAAGGAATAGGAGGAGGAGACGTAGGTTTTTATACTGCACCGCCAAACGAAAAAGACTCCGTGTTGAAAGGCGGCGGCGATGGAGGATGAGAAGGGACAGGAGGAAGAAATGGGAATGGAAAGCAGCAGAAAGAGGAGGAGGAAGTGGAGGAGGAGGATGGGGAGGAAGAGGAATAGGAGGAGGAGACGTAGATGAGGTTTATACTGCACCACTGAAAGAACAGGACTCCGTGCAGTTAGCCTCGCCGCTGAATGAGATGCCGAGCACAGACTTCACTGGGCTGGTGCATAGGCTGCTGCTGCTGCTGCTGCTGCTGCTGCTGCTGCTGCTGCTGATGTGCATGATGTTGGCGGTGGTTGTGGCGCTTCGGTGATAGCCAGATGACATGCAGCACGGGATTAAGACAGAGGCGGAATATATTTCACCCTCAAGACACGAACGCTGTTGATTGCATACAGCCATTGCGTGTCATTTGCTAGTAAAATAGCCCTCCCAAAGTCAGTCTTCGGCTTTTGCTAGGTCGACGATCTTCCTTCACTCCTTTCTTCAGTTCTTCATTCAGTCCGTCCTTCTCTCTGTAAACATTCTCGCGTTCTTTCTCTCTCACTTTCTATAGCTGTCTCTCGTTGTATCTGTCCATCTACCAATCTATATATCCATCTATCCATTATCTATGTATCTATCTATCTATCTATCCATTCATCCGTCCACAATCCATCCATCCATCCATCCATCCATCCATCCATCCATCCATCCATCCATCCATCCATCCATCCATCCATCCATCCATCCATCCATCCATCCATCCATCCATCCATCCATCCATCCATCCATCCATCCATCCATCCATCCATCCATCCATCCATCCATCCATCCATCCATCCATCCATCCATCCATCCATCCATCCATCCATCCATCCATCCATCCATCCATCCATCCATCTACATGTCTGTCTGTCTCTGTCTCGGTCAGTCTGTTCGTCTGTCTGTCTGTCTCTCTCAGTTCTTGTCCCTCATTAGCTCCCTTTCTCTATATATCTCCCTCTGTTTGCTTTCTGTTTCTGTCTCGCTTTGTCTCTGTCTGCCCTCTTTTATTTTTATTTTATATTTTGCAACAGAAATAACGATGAATTTTCGTTGGTGTTATTTTTTCCATAATTATCCTTGTCTATGCCTCTGTCATTGTCTCGCTTTCTCTTGGACTTCACCCAATTCCGGGCAAACACGCCTTTCGGTGACTTCCGAGAAGGAAGAGGAGAAGGAAGAGGAGGAAGAGAATGGACGAGGACGAGGAGAAGGAAGAGGAGGAGGAGGAAGAGGAGGAAGTGGAGGAGGAGGAAAAGAAGGAAGAGGAGGAGGAGAAGGAAGAGGAGAAGGAGGAGGAGGAAGTGGAGGAGGAGATGGAGGACGAGGAGAAGGAGGAGGAGGAAGGAGGAGGAATGAGGAGGAGGAGCCAGATCACAGGTCGCCTCCTAACGTCCCTCTAATTCAATGGAATATTTCAGACCCTACTTTTCCATTCCTGGCCGCATGCAGTCGAGACGTCGTCTGCTAATTCTCCGCCAGATTCGTCGTCTTCTTGAAACTGGTGAAGGCAATCATTCCCTTCTAATGAGACTCAATTGGACGTAGCAACAAATTTATGGCTGGCTAAGGCCCTTGAAGTCTGCAGCGCTTCGGAATCTCTAACCACCTAGAAACGGAACTGAGAAACGAAAGGACGCTGTAGAAAAATCGAGATCGCGAATAGCCGACGTTAAGAAACCATGCAGTTGCTGTAGCCTAATGCCTGCTATCGGTAAAGTCTCGTCAGTGTTATTTTCCTTACAGATTTTATTTTAGTTACAGTTACAGTTATTGTTAATGATTTTCATTTTAGTTTTAGCCGCAGTTATAGTTAGTATTATTTTTTAGTTATAGTTATAGTTATAGTTATTGGATTTTTATTTTAGTTAGGCCTATTACTTAGTCACAATAAGGCTAAGCGAAAATGCCTATAGACGCGATAGTAAACATGGGTCGCAATCGCTCGTTTACAAAATTACTAAATTTGGTAAAATGAGCCACTGGGTTAATTCACAAATCCAAAGTCCGGGCCGAACATAGGCTACTAGTTGTAGTACAATTTCACGTTCTCATGTTTATTGATAGTGCACTTTTATTTTTCATTTTTTGTTACGAAAATAACGATGAATTTTCGTTATTGTTATTTTTTGTCATAGTTATAGTTATAGTTAATGATACTTTTTAGTTACAGTCTAGTTATCGTTAACGAAATCATTTTATTTTCGTTAGCGTTCTCTTCCTCTCAGCTGGAACATTTTTGAGGCGATTTATTTACCTCCGTCAAGGTACTGTAATTTCAAACAATAAATTTCGACCACCGGATAAAAATTTCCAAATCAATAGAAACCATTGACTAGACAGACGGGTATCAAATGTTCGTCGACGAGACTCAGCTTGATTCTGGTTAACGAGAACGCTGTAAGCTTCAAACGATTGTTGTGCTATTTTGCGACAAATGTAAATAAATAAATAGGCCATAAGTAAATAATTCAATAGGCCTATGACCAGGGCCTAGGACAGGATTTGGAGGCCCAGGGCCACAACTAATTTTCAAGGCCTTTTTCAAATTAAAGTAAAATAATATTTATAGGGGGCCGTCCATAAAGTACGTCACGCTATTTTTGACCATTTTACCCCCTCCCCCTGTCACAAACTGTCACAAAACTCGGACCCCCCCCTAAAGTACGTCACACTTTCGACCGGGAAACTTTTCGAGGGGGGGTAGTGACAGCAGTTTTCCCAAGAATTTTCGAGGGGGTAGTAACAGGTGTTTTCCCATGACTTTTCGAGGGGGGGGATAGTAACAACAGTTTTTCGACACCAAAATTTTCGAGGGGGTAGTAACAAGACTTTTCCAAGATTTTTATCCATAAATTTCACACTTTTGTATAAAATAAATGATAAATAAAATTTAAAAAAAAATAAATGTGTGACGTCACGCATGGCCTGACCCCCTCCCCCCTGTCACAAACTGTCACACTTTCTTAAACCCCCTGGAGCGTGACGTACTTTATTAGTATATAATATAATAAACTAATAGTTAGAGGGAATATTTGCTATTTTTTCAATAAAATTGACAATGTGGTCAATTTTGTCAAATTGACTTATATTATAAGCTTATAAAACTTATGTTAAAACTATTTTAATGTAGATTAAAATATCAATTTCATTTTCAATTTTACAACTAATAACAGATTTACAAAATTTTTACAGCTTGCAATTATTTATAGCCTACGTCAACGATTTCGTCACGAAATAATTAGAATTTGTATAGCGCTACATTTCAATGAATAACTCCTTAATTCCGTAATTCCCCATTTAAATAAATAACTCCGTAATTCCGAAATTCCGAGGCCCTTTATCAAGTGAGGCCTGGGGTCAAATGGCCCCGGTGGCCCCTCTGTCCTAGGCCCTGCCTATGATAATAAATGGATACACAACGTAATTAACTAAATGCATTAATTGCAAAAGGACAAAGTCGAAACAACAACTGCAGATCACTGTTCGTTTTGTGTTTTTTGCGATAAACTTCCCGCAGATTTTCACGTGTAATTATGTTGTTGGATTTATTCCTGCGAAGAGAACTTGCGTCATCGGGCCTTGACCAGTCAGACGATCCTTCGCAATTTTTTTATGCCACAACACTCGATCATCGCAAAAATAAAACTGAGTGTGCAAAATGTAACACGGTATTGAAGCGACCATCGATTGATGTGCAGATTAGATTAGATTAGATTCGCGACATTTGATTAGTCTTTGGCATTGCAGCATCATAATAACGGCGCTGAAGAAATTATAGAATTAGATTAGATTAGATCAGTAGGCCATATATTAGATTAGATTGTATCACATTAGATTAGGTTAGATTAGAGTAGCGGCACGCAACTGAACATCGAGGGGCGACTTAATTTCGCTTTAGTTTGTCTATCCTCTTCATAGGCCTCATGGGCGTATTTAGGGGGTGGTTTTACGGGTTCAAACTACCGATGGGCCTAGACCCCGCATCGTGATGGCTGCGCTATATAATTTCTCTTGGCAGCCCTTATTGAAATCGGTTGTTGGGAACTCGGTGGAATGACCCTCTGCAAGAAAGGTTATGAGTACCCTCCCAATGGGTTAATTAACTTTTACTACTTAATTCCACACACGGGGCTACATAGCCGGATTGCATCTAGATGATCCCTTGGTTATCTGAAATAATGCAGTGTATATTTTACTGCTAGGCTTAGTGGTTAAACTACCAGTAGCCTATAGCGCCATCAGAGCTTGTCATTTTAAAATAGAAGACGATTTGAAAATCGATCGAGCTGTTTTGAGTAGGCGATCGATGCGCGGTCGACCTCGGGACTTTTGTGTACAGTGTATTTTGTGTATTGTATATTATATGGTTGTCCATTAACTGCTACAGTAGGCCTATACGCAACACTAATTAACCGTCGACTAGCCTCCTCTGCTTGTCGATGCAATTTTGTATCGGTCCTAGTCAAACTTTCACAAGTAATGTGAATTTGATAAATAAAATAATGGTCTGGCTCCAGGTTCCTCTTGGAGTCTAGCTCATCGAGCGCGATCGATTTACCGATCAACCAGCTCTTTGCTAGGCGATCGACCAAGGAGATCGCCTCAAATGAGAAGCTCTGAGCGCCATCCCTGCTAGCATGTCCAGATGCAGCCCAAGTAGTACCCATACCCACAGTTGGGACCCGTAATAGAGCTCATTATGGGTCCCACCAAATGCCATTGGAAATGCTGGCAGGGATTGGGTTGGTGCTACACTGGGGTTGGGCCCAGTGTAGGGCCTTCACTTTATGCACTCGTTAACTTCGATGGCCCTAAGACCACAACCCCTTGCCGGCTTAAATAATATGCTGCATAAAGAAAAGGTGATGATTACCCTCTCAATAGGTCACTTAACTTTTATTACTTAATTCCACGTCACCCCAGTCCAGTGCAATGCAACGGAATCGGATATTTATATAGAACTTTTATTAGCCTCTCAAAAGCACTTAAGCCATAAGCAATGGACTTGGCAAATGACCGAAGACAATGGAGATCATTTATTCGTATCTATCGCTGCCAAATGGCTGGCGTCAGGAACTGATAATGATGATGATGAATCTAACGCTGACAGATGTGGCCTAAACTGTCTATATATAGTTCTGTAGAAACTCTGATGTAAATTCTCTAGTAGCCTAGCCTACTTTCCCAAAGTAACTTTGGTATACATGTAAACTACATGTATAGGCTACCTGCCAGTTCGCTATTTCAAAGCTTTGATAATGAGTTTGCAACTTTGCACTGTTAATTCAAATTTGTATAGGCCTAATAAAAGCCTTTTAGACTCGTACGTGTGGATAAACAACGACAGCTCAATCTAACGTATATGAGGAGAAATATTATTATTTTTGGATAATTATTAGAAATTTTTTAAGATCATGGGAAAGTCAGAAAATGTATTTTTAAAAAGCAAGCACAAAAAGTAACGAACGCGTCATCACACACCTCTGGGAAATCTGAGAAAGAATCAAAATTAAACAGACAGTACTTTCCATTATTTTGTCAGTTTTCTCATGTGCCAATGAAGGCTGCCATCTGATCCGGCACTGTTTATAACTGTGCAATTTAGTTCTGACCACCCTATAATGGCAGTGACGTCGTGATGAACGCCATCTCCGTTATACGGTCGTCGTTACTTCGACCACAAACTACGTCACAATGGCGCTAATGTTGCGTTTATTGGCCCACGGAACGGTTGTCATGGCAACGAATGAACCCAGAGGGACGACGTTCAACAGCTTTCGGCTGTTCCTGGGGTCATGGCGCACCATAAAGCCGAGCGAAATATATGGTCTGCAATCAAGCTCGACAATTGGACAAAGGCTATTAAGACATAATGATACCAAAGGACGGACAGAAAGACGGACAAAACGCAGGGACACAGAGAAACACCGAAGGGTTTGGTTTTATTTGAGCCTACAAGTAGGCCTACACAGTAAATAATAGGCTATGCATTTACTGAATGTTCGTATTTTTTACCTTTCAGCCCTTCGTCGACTATCAGATTTTTCGTTCAAAAGTTAAAATCGCTTTGCAAAAAGTAGATATAGGCCTAAATCAATTTCGGTATGATTCAATTCTTCAGTGGTGTAAGTTTATAATTTTCTTGTTAGCTATAAATTTCTCAGTTGTGATCATTAAGTAACGTTTCTTCTTGACACCTTTAACACGTTGTCAACCTATGCTACATCTACATCAATTTCGTTCAAGCACGAGCTGTAATATGCCAAAAACCAATCTTTGTCGGCGGCAACGGCCTATGTTGTCATAAGCTGCCGTTAAACTGTGGATCCCACTCGCAATATGGGGCCGTCCATAAATGACGTCACGCACCTAGGGGAGGGGTCGGAAATATGTGACGATGTGTGACATGGGGGTGGGGTTTGAGAGGTGTGACGTCACACCAGGTCAATGTAATTAAATTTAACAATTAACAACAATTTAATTTTAACAATAACAGAACTTATTGTCAGTATTAAATTTTCAGTATTTTTTATATTATTTTAATGTAAACGGGGCCTTACGGGCACCATTATTAATAATTTTCTAATTATTTCAGTATTTGGTAACCGTTAGTTTTGAAAATATGCATGCTCTCTCTATTTGTTCCAGAAAGAGCATTTTGCTTCGCCATGGAAATTTATTTTTGGGGGTCAGAGCTTTGTGACGTCATTTTTCAAGGGGTGTTACTTTTTGTGACGAAGTGTGACGAGAGGGAGGAGGGGTTCAAAATCGGCCAAATTTGCGTGACGTCATTTATGGACGGCCCTATGCATGAAAAAACAATGTACACAGTGTTCGTATTAAACCACATAGTTATTACGATCAACTGAAGAAATCCCACTTTAAAATGGATTTAAATATTTGACAGGCAGACATACAGACACAGATGCTATGAGTGTGCGACTGTGCATGTGTGTGTGTGGACATCCAATTAGCATATTTGCAACATATACAATTAGAACATAATATTTCATGTATGTAAACTCTCTGGACTTTCAGACAGTGTGCCTTTCTGAGGCCCCTTAAAGTGACAGTTACTTACTGTTAAAATTCAAAAATTATGTTTATCTATTTGGTAAATTACAGGATATCACAAGTTACTCCCTGCATCATAACAAATCTCATGCTGACAAAAATTATATTCAATGAAGTTATATATTGCCAGTTTTAATAGTCCTGTGGCCCAGTGTTATGAAACTTTTTCCAGAATCTTTTTAGTAAACTTTCATTGGCCTCTTCAACTTACACAGGTGTTACTTACCAGGGTAGTCTTTACAAGATTCAACAACCCCGGAAAACATCCTTTTCTACTGTTAATTGCGCTGTTTGGTACCTTATATGATATAATTGTCAAACTCATATGAATGTTTAAATTTAAAACCACCAGATGGCTTGACATCCATTTTTAAGTGGGACTTTGACCTTTTGCATTGCCTCTGTTGATTCCTGCAAGCAACCCTAACTTTGCATTGCATAATTGTATGTGGTGTATAAAAAATGGTTTTATTAAAATAATTCAAATAAAATGTAACCATATAAACAAATTTTCCATATTTAGACATATAAATTGAGTTCACTACGTTTCACGATGTCAATGTGTTTTGGTATACATAGGACATTGTAGGATATAAAGGTGCCAAAATTTTGTTTTATTCAATGGGCCTTTAGAGTGCTGGGTGGAATGCTTATTCTTAGAATTGTATATTAGCATTTGGTAAAGTATCATATTCACAATAAGCGTAATAACAATAATAATAATAGTAATAATAACAATAATAATAATACTAAGACATGTGATAATAGGTGTGATTTGCAATCATTTCATGTAGAATTCTGCACTTTCAACAATTAGTACAATTAGTGTCAATTAGTACTCTTATTTAGAAAAAGAACATTGTTCAACCCAAACCAATATACACAACAATCAGAAACCATTAAACGAGACCATTTGAAACTTTATACATTACAGCTCTCAGAAATGTCAATTTCCAGACCTCCAGGTCATTGAGAACACCCGCATAAATCTATATAAATGCAAGTTAGGAAAAGCCCCATTAAAACCTAGAATCCTTGATCTTTGGGTCTACACAAAGTTCTACAGAAATTAACATTGTCCTAGGGAAACGTGAAAATAATCTCGCAGCTGTTCACAGCAAATCTGTGCATATTAAACGAAGCATATTAAACGAAGCCGTTTATGTACAAGTCAAACTTCCGCAGCATAACGAACAGTGCTGTTTGTAACCAGAATCCAATTTTGTTCAACAGAAAGCGAATGCTTGACCAAGCACCATTCTGCAGAGGAATGGAACTAAGCACTAAAGAATCTGCAAAATAACACACAGTGGATATTACAAACCAATCAGTTAGTTGTGAATTGAAATATCATCTATTATAACAGGATTTTATAACACACAGGACTTGTTCATTGAGTTCAACATAACTGACGTCAAAAGCCAGAGCAGCGAGGAGGGAACTGGGGCGTCCGGTATTAGAAGATTCATTCGTTCATTGACACCAACCATAATGGACATTATTGAATTGGATCCACAGTTTAACGGCAGCTTATGACAACATAGGCCGTTGCCGCCGACAAAGATTAGTTTTCGCATATTACAGCTCAATGGACATTATTAACTAGACGAATCAGTGGTGAACTGGTCATCCAGCATACACCACAGGTGCTGCTATGACAAACTGTTAATGTGAAGATCTATTTCACCAATGTATAGTATAGGTTCAAACCGCAGAAGAAGAAAAAGTAGTTCCTTATGCTAACCATAAGAGGATGCCATGGCTGTTAACTGTTTGCAACTTCTCTTTCATGGCCTTAGCACATTAGGGCGGGTGGTTGGTGCTCTCATTTGCTGCCTGAACTTCCTACTGATAGTGGGAAGATCAGGCAGTGTTCACATTTTATGGACAGGTTCGCTCGAGCACTTCAAACTTCAAAAAAATTTCTGCTCTGGCAGAGAGTTAAATCGACCTGTGGGTTGATATTCCAGCATGCTAGCCATTACACTGTTGCGCAGCGAGTGATGCTCATAGACATCATCTAAACGTACACATGATCAGCATCTTATCCACACATATATACTACTGCAGGCCAGAGCTTAACACAGCCAAGTCAGGTCTGACCAGGAAGGTTTCCTTGTACTGTGAAAGCAGGACCTTAATGGCTACTTCATATGAACACCAGTGCTTGAAGTATCTTAGTTGCTAAACCACTAATAACCAAAACCACTTACACAAGCATCAGAAACATAATGAAGATGTTCCAGAGTGCAATAAATATCCGGAAATATTGAAGACTTCTTAGAAAGTCACGAACTTTGTCACCTGAAATAAAAAACAAACACTCAATTAAAATATTCATGTTGTCACATATGTATTCATATTGTCATAGAATGTGTCCAATAGTTAGTAAATTAGTCAGGTAGCTAGTTAGTGATCTATCTAGAAACTTAGGCCTAATACAGAACCCTTAAAATACCCCACAATAGTTTTGTTACATTTGCCTAAATGCTGTAGAAGTTCGGTAAACAAAACATCCATCAGTAAGCAAACAGTGCTCAGATAACTAGAACAGTTTCAACTGCACCCATACAGAACCCAGCAGATGGAATTTGACTCCATGTTCAGTGGATTGAGAAGTCGAAAAACGGACCAAATAAGCAAAGCCGCACATAAATTCTTTGCTGAAAATTTGTTGACAACTTCTGTTAAGTCATCAGAAATTCTGTTGACCATTTATGCCAAAAGAAAACTTTTTATGATGCTGTCTCCCACTTTATAATGACCTTTCTCACCACCCTATGGGGAAAATAAACTCAAAGGCATATCCCCATATCAAATGGGGATCATAGCCAGCTTGCCTCTGGATCTGCCCTTCATTCGAAAACATATATTTGAGCGCCTCTGTACTTAGGCTTCTTGAAGGGCGCTATATAAATTCTCGAATGATAAATGAATGAATATATTTATTAATAAAACAGAAGATATAGCAGCTCACCTGCAGTTGGTTCACTGACTCCAAATCCTTCACTTTCTCTCTTCCTTCTGGTAAGACAAAACCAAACAGTGAAAGTCAACTTTGTCAGGAAATAAGGATGCATTTACAAATGTTTAAGCAAGAGAAAAACTGCAAGCATAGCTTTAAGCAGAAATGCCCAAGAATGTTTAAATAAATGATGATGATCACTTAGTTCTAATGATGATGATCACTATAAATCTAAGCCATGAAACTATTGAAAGAGAATACTTACAGTTTAAAATTCAGAATAGCACCAGCATTGACAAGCAACGTCCTAGAAACAAAAACATAGCATGTATATTATGTGAATTATCACATTAGATATTGATATTTTTTCACCCAAAGTCGATATGTCCAGAGAGAATAATAACACATCAGGAACTGATAAATCTTGCGACATTTTGGCCGAGTTAAAGATCCACGGAAAGCAACGGCATTGAAGTGCTTCATCGTATTGCCAGATGTTGGAAGAGGTAGCTAGTTTCTTTATGGTCTCCAGAAATATGAAATAGGCAGTGCCCCAAAACCGTAATGAAATCCAGCCCATTGCTATAAACAGGATCAATGGCCTTGAATGCCAGCATTACAAAGTGTTAAGTTGAGAAGAACCGACTACTTATGATTATTATTATTATCATTAATATTATTAATATACAGGCATTTTAGTTTCACTGCTTGGGCTGTCATTGACTCGCTGTCATGTGGATATGCTTCAAAGAAAATTTTTGTTTTAAGTCCTATTCTAAATCGGTTGACTGAATGGTTTGGTGGTTGCGGATGCCAAGTGGTAGGCCGTTATAGACAGACAGAAGGTCCAGAAACAGTAAAACTCATAGAACCTGGACATTCATTAGCTAATATTTTGAAACATCAGTCCGTTCTTAATGCCACTGCCCGTCTTATTGGTAGTGTCCCCAGGTTTGGCCATATAGATTCCTTTAAGCCAGTGCAAAGTATCCAATTTGCATTGGCTCCCCATGCAGCAGCATATTGAGTTTGAGATCCTGACCCGTATGTGTAATTGTCTTATTGGCTCAGCTCCATCATACTTTGGGGCCTTCTGCATTTCAGTCTCTCGGTCACAGTTCGTGACACTAAGAACAGACTAGCCTAACTCTTTCAGGTGTGAAAAATCGTGTGTCGACTGCCCAGACAATAATTTAAATGGTCTTTGAAAAGTTTTATACGCTCAAACCCATAATGAACTACGGCCTGTACTGGCTTCCTATATTTCCGAACTGAACCCGGGTTTCTCTTATGGTCCCACAGCAAGCCACTGATCAGTGTAATAACGGGCTGAATCCCCAAAACGCTGAAAATATACGAAAGCCCGATTTCCCGAAAACAGTTTCTAGAACTCCAGAAAGCTACCAGAGTTAAATTGTAAACATGACAAATAATAAAGAATAAAGAATATACCTACTTACTTACAAAGCTATCAAGGCTAATAATTATATACTATCCTGTTACTAGCAATGGGCTGGATTTCACTATGGATTTGGGGCACTGTCTAACTCAAATATCTGGAGACCATAAAGAAACTATCTGGAGACCATAAAGAAACTACCTGGAGACCATAAAGAAACTAGCTACCTCTTCCAACGTCTGGCTATACGATGGAAGCTTATAATAATAATAAGCTAAAGCTATCAGAGTTAAATTGTTAACATGACAAATAATAAAGCATAAAGAATATACTTACTCGGACTTTCCGTAGAAAAGACCTAGCGTGGCCTTGATGTATATCGATATACTGCCTATTCACTTGTTTATTTGTTAATTACATTCATTACGGGTCAGGTCTTAGAAAATCAATTTCGGGAATCCCGCCGCAGCATTCGTGTATAATCCTTCAGCCCACGATTCTGGTTTCAGGGATTCGGGCCGCACCCGTCACAACACGTCGAGGTCCCTCTATTCGAGGCGGAAATCGAGTGTCCTACATGGCGTGTACTCGAGTACGAAGAACATTAAATACCCGAATAATATGAAGTCGGCAATCATTCTGAGTTCTTGCGTTTACTCAACTAAATTATTCAGTGACAATTCGTTAATTTAATTGAACATTTGCAACAAACGCCGTGGTAAACAAACGACGTGGCCGACTGTTTACGGTTACAGCATAATTAGAAACTTGGCTGTGAAAGCACGTGACCGCCTAGTTTGATGACGAGCCAAACAACTGGAAATCAATGTCCTCGGAGAAGTTTGTTTTAAAGAGAAACACTATAGGGCCTAATAATAATATTATTATAAATTTGCAGTTACATTTCACACGCATAACCGTTTGCCTCGAGGGTGTTTACAGAGGTGTTTATAAACGTTTACAAAATTACAAGGTCACTAGCTTATTTACGCGCATGTATGAAAAAGTCTCAGTATGCCAGACCGCGGCTTAGGCCTATTCTTTGAGACCAAATCCAGAAGCCTGTAAAATCTAAGATCCACGCTAGACCAAAGTCATTAAGAATGGTTTCAACGTGTATGCCTATTTACTAACGAGTTTTAGGCCTACCTTTAGGCCTACTTTCAGGATATGCATCTATCGCTATACCAGGATCTTTGGAGTGGTGTCAAGTGTCAACGGTCTACTAATTAAGATGGCATAGCCTAAGTAGGCTATACGGTCACTATAGAAAGTGTATAGCCTACATTTACATTTACGAAGAGGTACAAATGACCAAACGGTTCACTGCTAATGAATGCATGTAGACTAGCTGTAGCCCAAGCCTTGTGACGTTGGGGCTAGCCGCTATCTGGACTATCTGTCTTTACCATCAACGCAGGGAGTGCCATGGCAGTCAGTGACGATAACCGAGTGCTGCAAACTATAGTTTACATATATATGGCCTAGTCTGCAGGCAGTCGTCGTTTCGCAACTCGATAGGACCAGGAACTGCATGGCCTCAACTGTCAACCTTGGAGACGAACCCATTCTACATGCGTGCGAGAACACACTAGGCCTATATGGCGATGATTTTCTATTAAACATAATTTGCTTAGGCCTACATATGAAATTCTTGTTCTTAATTAATGGTAGCCTAATTTAATTTAACTTTGTGAGGACGGCTACGTGAATGGCACAAAAAGTTCAATTAGCCCACATATGACATTACATTGCAAAAATGCAAAAATCAAAGAATTTAGACTAAAGTGTAGGCCTACGAGTTATCAGATGTAGTCAAGAAGTTCAATCAAAATCAACGTTTGAAATATATTCAAAAGATGCGTTGACAATAACCTGGTTTATTAGACCTATTATAATAGGCCTAAGGGTTTGCTAATCAATATAGGCTATTTATTTTAGCCATTTCTACGTATTCTTCTGTTTGAATACAAACACTAGTCCCCCTTTCCCCTTTCAACTGGTAACCATGGCTACGTACTCTTTTTGTTTGGAAATAATCTTAACTATAGGGCCTAAATCTAGGCATTTCTGCTTGTTTGAAAAACAATCATAACCCTATTATCCCTATCTATACGTATTTTTCGTTGCTTCAAAACAATCCTAAGTTCTAATTAACATTATATTTCTACGTATTCTATTTGTTTGAAGACAATCGAAATCATAGGCCTACCTATACGTAGCCTATTCGACGATCTTTGTATGAAGACAATATCCGCATACGTATTCTCTTTGTTGTAAACACAATCGTAATCATGTATGATGTATACGCCTATCGACGTTATATCATAATATGAAGACAATCGTGACCGTATTATGTAAGTCTTCCCTTGTTTAAAGACAATCGTTACCATACCTACGTACCATGCATACAGTAGGCTATTCTAGTTGTTTGAAAACAAATCGTAGCCATAGGCCCTAACTACGTTTTCTTCAATTTGAAGACAATAATGTAACCATAACTACGTAGGCCTACGCTTCTGTTTGAAAACGTTTTCTTCTCTTTAAAGACGATCGTAACCATATATATCTACGTTTTCTTCTGCATATTTGAAGACAGTCGTAACCATAACTACGTTTTCTTCAATTTGAAGACAACTGTAACCATACCTACGTAGGCCTATACGTACGTTTCTGTTTGAAGACGTTTTCTTCTGTTTGAAGACAATCGTAACAATTGTAATTCGTATACCCATAACTACGTACACTTCTGTTTAAAGACAATCGTAATAAAATCTACCTATAGGCCTATTCTTCTTTCTGAAAACAATCGTAGCCATTTCCACTTATCCTTCTGTTCAAAAACAATCGTAACCATGTCAACGCATTCTCTTTGCTTGAAGATAATTATAATATATATATATAACCATGTCTACGTATTCTATGTACGCTATATATTATATATATATATAACCTATGTTCGAGCTTATATATGTACATTAGAGCTTAATTTACCTAAGCACGCTGTACAACAGATAGCAGTGTGGTCATTACACGAACTACAAACTATACATTAGCTTAGCAGAACCTGTACATTAGAGCTTAATTTACCTAAGCACGCTGTACAACAGATAGCTTAGCAGAACCTGCTTCTACCATGCAGTTGTTACTGCACGGGGTAGTGTGGTCATTACACGAACTACAAACTGTGCATTAGCTTAGCAGAACCTGCTTCTACCATGCAGTTGTTACTGATACCAGCAATGCACGGGGTAGAACCTTTCGTTCAATACTGCTGTGACCCTATAGCTCACTCAATCATACTGCCTCGGATTGACTGGTAGGGCCTACTGTAATTAAGTCTGTCCT
Source organism: Aporrectodea caliginosa (assembly GCA_020284085.1). Taxonomy (NCBI): domain Eukaryota; kingdom Metazoa; phylum Annelida; class Clitellata; order Crassiclitellata; family Lumbricidae; genus Aporrectodea; species Aporrectodea caliginosa. The sequence continues at coordinate 163,321 of JACEVL010000259.1, read as the reverse complement.
ACCAGGACTGCCTAAGTTCAGAATATTTCATCTCTATTCGATCATTCCTTTACATTTTATATTTAGTGTTTCAATTGATTTCGTTCAACGGGATTTGTGTTTACTTGTTTAAATCGGTTAGATAGCCAAGCAAGCTGCACTTTGGGAGGTGCTCGAAGGGCGCTATATAACCATAGGCCTAGGCTACATGTTTTGTTACATTACTTTACACATATGTCTTATCATATTTAAACACTGTACATACAGAGTATAATTATGTAATTATAAAGTGCTTAATTTGCCTAAGTATGCTGTACAAGAGACAGTAAAATAAATGCAAATGTACGCGTTTTTCTATAGCGACCGTATTATGGACTTGACCCTGCTCATATTTCAATGGATTGATCGGGTGAGATCATTCACCGCCGCTTGCCCTTTTGAATAGGCGCCACGCCATTTAAGGTCCCCGTGCACGGACCGCGTAGAAGAGGCGTAGGACCTAACGTGGCGTCGTGGCCATTAGAGGTCTGCGGGTAGAGCATTTTGCTACCCGACCCGTACCCGTAACACAGGACCGTTACCCGTACCCGTACCCGACCCGTACTCGAAATTACTACCCAACCCGACCCGTACCCGCGGGTATATCCGTACCCGTACCGTACCCGCCACGTAATTAATAGGACTTCTTATGATCCCAGTCCCTACCAGTCCAATGGTCTTACAAAGCATGTGGTAGTAATAATAATAGTCTGACGATCACAGTGATGATCACAAGCAATAATAATAATAATAATAATAATAATAATAATAATAATAATAATAATAATAATAATAATAATAATAATAATAATAATAATAATAATAATAATAATAATGATAATAATAACCTGTTTCGGGTTCCCCGGAAACAGCACGCCTCTTTCAGCGTGTTTCAATTTGCACACAACGGTTTTATGCTGTTGCTTTTCGTTGCACGTATTCACATTTGACCGCTGAAGATGACCGTTAACTCCAGAACGACAAAACTCTTCGGATAGTTTCTTAGAGCCTGGGGGATTACACTCACCTCGGGCGATTTAAAAATATAATAATAATAACTTTTATGCAGGCAGCCATAACACGGCATTTTGCAACAAAATGCCGCTATTTGAATAGTTTAAGTATTTCTCAGAGGAAAAGGGGTGACAGACTTGGTGTTTCAACTATGCCTAGCCTCAACTACCGTAACTGCAACAACCTCTTTTAAAGAAAACACGACTGCTGGACTGCCAAGCTCGGCGTCAGCGACCTCCGACACAGGCTGTCAGGACTGAAACTCAGATGAGACATATGTAGAAGCCTGCGATCGGATTGTGTTAATGGAAGCAAGGTATTTTGTAACTTTAAATTGAACATCTATAAATGAATGCCAAGCTCACTCAGGCGCACGGATATGGTACTTAGACAGGTATGATACCGCCAGTTATAGTAAGTCTATGAAGGTGAAAGGCTCATTATTACATGTAACCCCAAAACTTCAGTTCGTTACGGGTAAAACCGGGTATACCCGTACCCGTAATGCTCCTACCCGTACCCGACCCGACCCGTAAAATGTCTACCCGACCGCGTAGAAGAGGCGTATGACCTAACGTGGCGGCGTGGCCATTACAGAAACTGAACTCGTGTTATCTACTAAAATCACTCACTGTCAATGTTGAACTCTCAAACTAAGAACAAACCAAGCATTTGGCTTTGGCTGCAATTGTCTACAAGTTATTTATTCACCGGCACTAGAAAATCCCACAAATAAATAAGTTCTCTATAACTATGATCCCACAACACCCTGGATCCATTCGTAGTAAGTGGACAGCTTCGTGAAGAGAGTGACTCCACCGCAAAAAGTGTCGCCGGTGACTAGGCCTATCTGAGTCCAGCCGTTCGAGTCATCTTTGCAAACCCAAGGTCGACCCAGATCAGTCTGGAAATAAAGCATATCGCACGAATCAAACAATTGCAAAATAATTAACATACAATGTATACAATACAGTTGTTCCCTCTTCGATGTGAAATATCACTGAGAACTATAGGGTGTATGTATAAGATAAACAGCCTTTATTTGCAGCTGACATGGTATAGAATGATAAGTTGATAACCTGTCAGCATTTCCACAATCATGGAGCCCATATAGGACCCATATTCCCAAATGGGACCTGTGGGTCTATAATTGAGACCATATAATACTAACTAAGGCAATAATACAATCATCATCAGCCCATCATCAATATTCGTTTATGGCAAGATAAATCAAGTTGACACAGACGCAACTTCAACATAGATTTCAACATTATAGTAGGCCTAATACCGCAAACTGATAGCAATGGTTCTCTAACTTCACAGGGGCCATTGAGGGAGTGCTCGTTGGATATATCATCACAGCCTTTGACACGTCCGCCTTGATTGCAAGACTTGAATATAGGAGCCAAGGTCTGCCAGCCACCCATAAACGAATCAACTAAAGAGACAGCAAAGCAGTGGCTAACCAGGCAGTTGGTGTTGGTAGGAAGTACAGCAGATCTGCCACAAAGTATCGAGTCCTCGCGAGGAATGAACGTATTGCTCGACTGACGAAGAAGCTGTCGACACTGAGACGACGAGAGAACAGAAGTTCTCATCTGTGTCAGTGATTCTCCAACATTCCCTGTCACAATTATATTTATTACCAGATAAAAGATAATATGTTTATCACTTTATCACATGCTGCAATTTATTTAATTAGATATTTATATGATATCTGCTTATAGACTCTAGTTAGAAGACCCTTAACATAGCGTGTCTTAAGTACCTCACAAACGTACCAGTACTTTAAATATATCTTGGATGGTTTTCAAAATTTGCTGTTTGGTTAACAACAGCAAACCAGGCAGAGAGGAATCTCTTTCCAAACTGAGTTCTGGTTCTGATTTACTATCAATTTTGTTGCTTTCCGTTGCTTTCCGCACACAATTAGAATTCATATAAAAACGCACAGTTTTGAAACACCATTCTGATGGATTCTGTCCTAGCAAAACTGTAGATAACAGAACTATGCAGAACATAAAAATGCTATATTATTTTCCCAAAATAGAGAAAATGCTATAACTACCAAAATTATGCAAGAAAACAACCGTAAGTACTAATATAAAATTAATACAGAAAACTTTAAAAAATACCGAAGTATCTACTAAACAAAAGATGGGCACTAGTAGGCTTAGAACAGAGAAAATGCTAAAGCTAACATAAAAGAGTAATTAAAGCACTGGGCAGCAAAATCAATAGTGTATGCATGTAAACTGAAATCAATTACTGGCAAACATTTAACTGACGTACGTTCTGCTTGTACCAGGCGAACCCATCCCGATGTCAGGCAGACCTGGAAGTGTGAAATCGTTGTTTTGTTGCTGGAAAGACAAACCGGGTTGACGGAAGTTGTCAACTGAACTGGTTTGGAGAGGCGCATCAGGCCAACGTCCGATTCGTGAGTGAAATTGTTGAAGCGTGGATGGATGACCAATCGGTCTGGGAACCTCACCTGGAGACCAGCATCGTAAGATGACAGATGCACTGAACCAAGACGAACGGAAAACTTGGAAACATCAAAGACCTGAAGCGAGTTTGATGCTCTGCACACAAAACAATAACTTAGTAACGGGTTACATGTACATGCATCTGCATGTGTGATTGCATTTATGCAGTGCATGTCTGTAAATGTGTATGCGAACTTGTATTCATGTAGTACATGCATGCATGCATTGTAACCGCACATTTCTCTAAAAAATGCGATCTAAGATTTTCATAGCGCCTCTTCAAAACGGAATAATAAGAAATGCTCGAAAGCATGCATGTATTTTGTGTATACATGTGTGTATAGAGATGTATGTATGCAGTATTTAGATGTGTCTGCTGATGCACACTTTATCTGGAAATGATTTATTATATAGCTAAATAATTCGTGCATTCATGAGTTTATATAGCGCCCCTTCAAGGAGATTACTCACAGGCGCTCCCGACTCCAGCACGGTCAAAAATTACAGTTTGAGTCTAATTAAAAACGCTTCAGTAAGAGTCCCAGGGGCAGGTGCCGCTCAAATGGGATCCCGTTTCAGACCACTGGGCCCACCACGGAAAAAGCTCGGTTCTGCATAGTTGCAGTTCGAGCAAATGGGCCTAGAATCACCCTTCTCTGCGGAGCGTATACGGGGCGGCAGCCTTGAATACCCGAAGTGGGGCAACAAAGCTCTCGCAGGTAGTCAACCGGGCAAGGCCTAGTTGACATCGCCACACCAGGGCAGCAATCCTTGACTCGATGCGCTGCTGGGTGGGAAGCCAGTCCAGAACCTCCAGCATATAGCTGGAGACAATGTCATGAACAAGTTTGGGGATTTGCCCAACACGACACACTGCAGAGTGCAAGACTCGGTCCAGGCACGCTATTCGACTAGATGGGAGGCCAGAGTAGAGTGACGAACAGTAGGGCCTAGTCAAGACGGTCTGTGATGACCCATAAAATACCGAAATCACCAAGCAGACTTACAGCAAGCATTGTGCCGATGTCAGAATCCACCTTTCATTTACCAGGGAACCAGAGCAAATGAATCCGGCGTCTCTATAGATCGCAACATGCCACGGCAGAGAACCAGCGCCGGCAGCTGCACCATTTTCGATGTAGGTGCCCAGAAGATTCTCACCAACAATCCGCTTGCCACATGCTAACAATACACGTAACACGTCAACAAATACGTACACGTTAACATTATGAGAATACGGTCGAGATATCAAATGTGTACATTTACATTTAACTTAATCTACTTAGCCTATGCTAAGTAGATTAGCCTATGCTAAGTAGCGACAATTTATATTAGCCTATATCATAGGTAGCGAGGTAGCCTAATCATAGGGTGCTTTGCCGTGTCAGTTGTCAGAACAAATGCTGAGTAGCAGAGTTTCGTTTGGTTTTTTAACACTCTTGATCTCCTGGATCGGAACACATGGCGAAGGCTGACTATGACGGTCGTTAGGATTCAGCGAATCGACAGCACAAGGTGACAAGGTGGGTGATCTCCTGGAAAGATGTTGGACAGTGGCGACGCCAGGATTTCAGGTTTGGGGGGGCTAAAGCTCAAAAAGCCATGGTGAGTTATTCCCATTGGGATGCGACGACTTTTGTGTGTGCTTAAAAGGGGAGCTGAATGCAGTGGGGGGGCTAAACCCCTAGCCCCCTGGCGCCGCCACAGATGTTGGAATGTTGGAAGGCTTATGCAAATCTAGATTACTTCGCTTAGAATAGGCTATTGACCAATAACTAGATCAGAATTGACAAGATTGATACGGTACTAGGTTAGATCATGGGACGTTAAATTAAAGGAACAAGCACAAGATCTCCAGCCTGTATTCAACTGGGGAGTGGTTGACATTTATAAATAATGACATAATATTAATTACTGCTAGTTTTTAAACGATAACAATTATAAGATTAAGCTGTGGAAGCAAACGCTTTTGCACACATGAAATGGTAAATTTGTGAGAATTTTGCCTTTAAATGCCATGTAGACACTTTTCGGTTAAAGCAACTATAAAATTATAAATCAATCAGCTTCACTGCCATCGGCTAATAGTTTTCTTAGACTTAGATACAAAAGGTCGCATCTTACTCACTTTTGACTAAGCAGTTCAACAGCACGTATCTACTAGATGCACAATTCCTGCAACCAAAATACAAACTGATTTTCTTAAAGTTTATTAGGTATCCATACCCCTACTTAACTACTTTTGGGCAGACCCAATATGGCCGGGCTACAAACTCAGATTGCGGCCAAGTGAGTCCAGGATTGACCTCCTGGATCCACCATTTAGGCGAGTGTTTACACGGAATTTAGGTGATGAATATCATGATCCTCGTATCAACAACATCATCCTGATCATCCACATGAAGAGAAGAGCAATTCCTTAAACAAAGCCCATGGGTATGAAGTGTTAGCAACTTCATATTTCTTAGCCGCAGCATATGAGGGCGAGTGGCCAGTCCTCTCCCTCGCCATCTCATCTTCCCACCGACAGTGTATGGTCAATGTACTCATTACAGCTGAGTTGGCTACGGGGCGCAGATGGAGCAGAAATCTCGAAACAAAGTTCTGCCCTGGCAGGGATTTGAACCCTCGACCTATCGCTTGACGCTATTCTATTTATGGACTTTATGGACTTATAGCTAATCACCAGGCTATCATGCACCCAAATGTGATGATGATATTAATCACATACAGTATAAGAAAATCAACGAAGACTTGAAAAGCTATGAGAAGGCTACGATGTATATATACCCTATGACGAGAGAACTGAGAAGACTGGAACCGATTACATCACCAGTTAGGAGGAGCGTCTCATATGAACGAACATTTGTCTCTGATGAAGTCACGTTTGAACGACTAAAACACCGAATTAACTCAGCGTATAATGTTCAGTCAAACACAGAAAATAATCCTCTAAAACATGCCTAGCAACCATACATGAGCATACATCACAGTCCATCCATCATTCAATACATACATTAAGCATTCACATCCATCGGTCCATCCCTTCATCGATCCATCCATCCATCCATCCATCCATCCATCCATCTTCCATCCATCCATCTTCCATTTATCCATCCATCCATCATTCAATCCATCCATCCATCCATCAATCCATCGATCTATCGATCCATCGATCCATCTATCCATCATCCATCAATCCATCCACTCATCCATCCATCCATCCATCCATTGATCCATCAATCCATCCATCCATCGATCCATTCATCCGTTCGATCCATCCATCCATCTACCAATTCAGCCAGTATCATAAATAAAAACACAAGCAAATACTTTTCATATTTCTATTGCTATATCAGAAACAGGTAATTAGAGACCAATATAGTAATGGATTAACATACACATATCCCATCTGCTGGCAAGCCACATCGCTCCAAGATGAAGACCACGAATCAAAGCAGACACGGTACGACCTTGACCCTGTGTATCTGACAACCAGCGAAGCAGGAGTCACTGGATCAACCAACAATGGCTCACTGCTCAGCTCAGCTGATGACGCGTACAGTGACACTAACACAATAACAAACAATTATTACCATCACATAATCATCAGCAGCCGCTATAGAAGTCGTCAGATTAGATTAGATTAGTAACAGGGGAGTAGCCTGGAAAAACTTTCGGAGGGGTTTTACGTTTTCTGGGGTTTATTTCGGGGGTTTGAACCCGTAAAACTACCCCAAATACGCCCATGGATTAGTATGATAGCGTACCTCACAATTACAATTTTAAGCTTGTCTCAGCATCAGGTTTTGTCTTGAGCTGATGCCCAGTTTCCATGACAGATTCTGGCCTTTTCTAGAGACTTTTATAGTGGATTCAATCAGAAAAAATAAGATAACTAATCTGAAAGCTAATCAGATAACTTCTAAAGCGACAATTATTGTTGCGTTTATCGTCATATGGGGATTTGTTGGTTTCGCAGCGATTACACACAGAGCAGTTCTGGACACCATGCTTTCTCGTGCCTTTGACTATCGATTCTGAGAACAGCTCAGATTCACATTTCTGTGTGACTTCACAGACGTTACAAAGTTTCGTAATATAATAAATAATAGTAATAATAACAAAAACATCAATGTTAATAAAAATGATAATAATAATGATTATAATTATTATTTTAAGACCACTACGTACATGGTATTAAGAAGAGCGAAGAAGACTTACGGCAAGAGCGTTCGTCTGAGGCATCGATGCAGTCATCAATGCCATTGCACTTCTTGCTCAGGTTGATGCAGCGGAAATCAACAGCACATTGAAACTGAGTTGCATTACAGCCATTCCCTGCGCACATTGATTAACGAGGCTTATGAATATTTAACAGAACTAATTTGTATATTCATAAGTTAATTTTTAGTACTACACAGGCTATGTCGTTTATGACGCAAAGCCAATGCATGAAGATTAAACCCTAAGTGCCTGAGTATATTAAGTAAGATTCACATTTTTAAATTCTACATTAAACCATGAATAAGTAGGCTATGTTGCAGTATGATTGTGTTACAGCACGAATATGATACAACGTGAAAATGTTACAACATAATTATTTTACAACTTGAGTATGCGGCAACATGATTACAGAATGCACAAATGATAAGATGGAACAGAGGCAAATACTTACCACAGTCGGTTTCGTCACTTCCATCAGGGCAATCTTTAACTCCATCACATCGAACAGACTGAGAAATGCACACAGATCTTGGACACTGATACTGACTGCATGCTGACATAGATATACAAAACAAATAGAAACCAAATGCTAATAAATAACGGACAAGAACTTAACTTAAAGCACTTTACTGCACATGGAATAATTTTATTACATTAAATGCAGAATACTGCAAATGGAAAAGGGTGAAAGGCTTCACAGGTTGCGGTATTTTTGTATAGTTGATGCCTTTGTATTCAGACATTTTTATGGATGGATCCCTTATGATGAAAAAGTGTAATGCTGCAGTCAAGTCATTCAGCTCATAAAAATGAAAGTGCATGTTTTTACTCTGAAACTTCTAAGAGATCTATTCGACTGCCTTTTGATATCTGTAAAGTCAGTGACAATGACACTGCATATTATAAGCTTTACTCGCCCGTAAGCCTACACATTTTATTGCTGAGTTCGAGGGGCACAAGTGGAGCGGAATCTTGAAAATTATTTCTGCCCTAATGAAGATCTGAACCCTGCTGGAGATTTGAACCTCGACCTGTCGATTGACATTCCAGCACGCTAACAACTACGCTATCGAGCTATTTAGTTAGCATCATATTTAATCAGAGTTACAGAAAGTGACAGCTACAAGTATGCAGACAGTTCAACCATCACTAACTGCAGTTGAATTCGTCCTCCCTTTGGGCGCAGTCAAAGACGCCGTTACATCGTTGACTCGGCAGCAGACACAAACCATCCCAGCATTTGAAATTTGGAGCAGCGCATGCTAAATCAAAGACATCAGAAAAAATCATTATAAGTTATTATAAAAGTCATCATAGGACAAAGTCATGATAACTCTCAGTAATATCCAGTGGTATTACTTATAGTTAGCGTCATAAAAGAGAGTCATCTGGTAGGCAGACCGTAATAGGCATATAGCAACGGATTTATTTTAGACATTATGACATTATGACTGTCTTGAAGCATTTATAATTATGGCGATTTTTAGGCCGTCAAAGGTCCTTGAAATTGTCAGATATATCGCATACAGCCAGGTTCATTTGGATCATAGTTGGCCCACATGGTGTCCCTAGTGCCAGCTGTTAGCTAGCTGAGCGTCCAATGTAGAGCCAACGAATGTGCAGTGATGGGCAAATTACTCAGAAAAATATAATTCAATTACACATTCATTATTACAAATTACTTTGGGGCATGCAATTGAATTTCGAATTACAGAATACACTTGTAAAATAATTGACTTTCAAATTACAAAATACGTGGGAAAATGTAAATGAATTACAAATTGCATGGGAAATCAGGGAAAATGTAATTGAATTACAAATTACAAATTACCTAATTTCAATTACGTAATTTCATTTAACGCCCATTCCTGCAAATGTGAATTCCAGAGGTAGGAACTAATGACTTGTGTCAAATGAGTCACTAAACCAACTAAACAATCCAAAAACTATTTGACTGTGAAGAACACGGAATCCTCACTGCATCTTTTCTCATCGCTTGAGTCAGGACAATCGACGCGACCGTCACACCAGAGATATGGCAGAACGCAGAGACCGTTGTCACATGCAACGCCACGATTGGCTAAACAGGCTAAACAGAAAGAGAAACACAGTTCTTCAAAGTACACATAAATATAAATAATATAATAAAATATGAATAAATATGACTGCTGCATTGGATACATTATACACGTACACATACATGTATACACATACTATGACATACATACATAGATACATGCATGGATATGTAAATATATACTGGTCTCCCGTTGGAGATACGTCTGTTACCTAGGGACGATTCGTCTACGTTATGCTGGTTTATTAAGATTTATTTGTATCACCGTGGTTATACTGGGAGCGCCCTGAGTAGTCTTCTTGAGGGGGCGCTATATAAATTCTTGAAATGAAGTGAATGAACGAATACATATTATAGACATGCATACTCATCCACATATATACATACTCAAATATACATACTAACGCACATACATACACATATTATATATACGGTACCTACATACGTGCGGACATAATCAGCGCAGTTAAGTTGGAGAGACGAAAGAGACGGCGTGCTTACTGTTGCTGCAGTTGAGTTCATCAGTGAGATCTAAACAGTTGAAGATGTTGTTACAGCGCAGGTCCATGGACAAACATCGTCCGGTGTCACATGAAAACTGATCAGGACCACATCCGGAATCTACATCAAATGCATACAACACTTAGATCCTCTAATCACCATCTGGCAATACATGCCCATTAACCTACAAGATATTAAGTAATTTCACATCTCATTATTTAATGCCTCACCCGGGCAGAAATTTGGTAGAGATTTCTACTCCACTGCGCCCGCTAGCCCGCTCAGCTACAACAATAAGTACACTTACCGAACAATGTCGGTGGGAAGATGAGACGGTGAGGAAGAGGACTGGCCACCCACCATCATATGCCGAGGCTTAGAAAATGAAGTCGCTAACACTTCACGCTCATGGCTGTCTCAGGGCTAGCTTAAGGGACTGCACTTCTTCTCTTAATGGGTTATCACGGGCTTGCTCAACTAAATGTTACCAAGAAACCAGCTGTTCATAAACCTTTGGAACGACGTGCCCAAGTTTTCACGTTTCAATGATTTTGGGCAGTGGGAGAAACACATGGCCTCCCTCTTGAGCTGTGCCTGGTCCCTAGGTCATTCTCCGAACATTCTATAAGCGCTTGAAAACTGTTCTTTTTGACCGTGTTGGAGTCAGGAGCACCTCTGAGTAGTTCCCTTGAAGAGGTGCTATATAAATACTTGAATGAACATGACTTACAGGTGCAGTTTGGTTCATCTTCCCCATTTGGGCAATCGACGAATCCATTGCAAACTGTGGATCGATTCAAGCACAAAGAGGAACACGAGAATTCCAGCTGGTTACAGACTGCATTAGACAAACAAAACCAGATGCTCAGAATATTCAGATGCAAATGTCTTTTCTAGCTCGGGCGAAAAAACAAAATAATAATAATAATGTTAAAAACAAACATAATATTAAAAACAAAATAATAATAATAATATTAAAAACAAACATAATATTAAAAATAATAATAATAATAAAATAATAATAATAATAATAAAAATAATAATAATAATAATAATAATAATAATAATAATAATAATAATAATAATAATAATAACAATAACAATAACAATAACAATAACAATAATAATAATAATAATAATAATAATAATAATAATAATAATAATAATAATAATAACAATAATAATAATAATAATAATAATAATAATAATAATAATAATAATAATAAAATAATAATAATAATAATAATAATAATAATAATAATAATAATAATAATAATCTGCAGGCAAGTTGACAAAGTTAATGTTCACACGAATAGCAAAAGGCATCTTAATTAAATCTATTGAAATAACATGCGCTATCATATAATTACAATAATCACCTCCACAGACGACCTCGTCTGAAAAATCTCCACAGCTGTTCTGTCCATCACAAACCAAACTGTTGCCGATGCAGGCACCGTTTCCACATTTGAAATAGCCACTCGCACATGCTACAACAACAACAACAGCAACATCATCGTCATCAGCAGCAGGTCGCCCTTGTTAGCGGGTCACCGACCCCTTTGGGGCCCCCTGTGTAGATTATTACAATCGATTAAGCAAGTATCATTAGATGATCTGCTTATTATGTTTCAATTTGGTTACCGAATTAAACGAAATGACATGAATCATCATCATCATCATCATCATCATCATCATCATCATCATCATCATCATCATCATCATCATCATCATCATCATCACTATGTTCCTATTTATTAATATCATGTTTATAAATATTTATTGAAAACTTGTTTTAAATTTTAAATGAAATAGCATGTTCATCTCTGTCGGCTCGGTAAGAATCGGATGTAGAAATAGTGTTGGAAAGTTTCATTCAATGAACTTTGGTAATACAATAATACAACTGTAATTTGATAATGCCCTCCTTACAAAGTTCAGAAGTAATGCAAACGGAGACAAAGTTGTAACTTATCGAATGGGTTACCCTGGAAGTAGAAGCAGTGACTTACGGCAGTTGGTTTCGTCGGAACCGTCGGAACAGTGGAGAGATCCGTCACAGACGAGGCTGCGTGAAATGCATCCATGGGGACATCGATGGCTGTTACCCTGACAAACTAAAATCACATTCATCATCATCGTCATCATCATCAACAACATCACCATTGTAATCATTCTCATCTTCATCATCATTCATCGTCGACATCGGCATCAGCAGCGTCATCGTCGATATCGTCATCGTCGTCATCATCATCATCATCATCATCATCATCATCATCATCATCATCATCATCATTATCATCATCATCACAAATAATGAATAATTTCTTCACACGTCTAAAAATGATCATTATAATATGGCGTTACAGAAGTATGTTGAACTACCCTTAGGCTAACTAAATTGAACCATAATTCAACATCCATGATTGACTTCATTGCCAAGTTGCCAGCATGACCTGTGGTACCAAGATTCAAACTCTTTATGCTCAAATTGATACATTGCTCCTACACAGTGTTATTTTTATCCATCTAGTTTAACTTGCGGGAATCTTGCTTGATTGATTGATTGCTTGCTTGAGCCACAGGCTAAAATGTCAAATCTTGCGACGACTAGTTCGATCACTTACAATGATTCAATCGTCGTGAAACTTGGCAGATAGACTCGCCCTCGCACACACTTCATTCTATCAAAATTTCAGCTCCCCAAAAAAGGCTAGATTATAGAATCGGGGACTAAACTTTTCGAATCGGGGAATCCCCTTTTCCGACACGGAGCGTTGTGATTGGCCAGCGTTGCCATTGGCTGCAACAGAAACGGGTGCGGTGCTTGATTAAACGGACGCTATGTTGTAAAATGCTATATATTTGTAGAGGTAACTGCTTAATATGACGGATTATAGGATACTAGATGGATATAGTAAAAAACTTTGTTTTTACTATTGGTTCTTTTTATCCATCTAGTTTAACTTGCGGGAATCTTGCAATCTTGATTGCTTGAATGTTTGCTTGATTGAGCCACAGGCTAAAAAGTCAAATCTTGCGACGACTAGTTCGATCACTTACAATCATTCAATCGTCGTGAAACTTGGCAGACAGACTCGCCCTCGCACACACTTCATTCTATCAAAATTTCAGCTCCCCCCTCCCCAAAGGCTAGCTTATAGAATCGGGGACTCAACTTTTCGAATCTGGGAATCCCCTTTTCCGACACGCAGCCTTGTGATTGGCCAGCGTTGCCATTGGCTGCAACAGAAACGGGTGCGGTGCTTGATTAAACAAACGCTATGTTGTAAAATGCTATATATTTGTAGAGGTAACTGCTTAATATGACGGATTATAGGATACTAGATGGATATAGTAAAAAACTTTGTTTTTACTATTGGTTCTTTTTATATAATCACTTCCTTCAAGGCCAGCCTACTCCCTACGTAACAAACACGAATAAAATTTACAATAAATTTTGCCATAAGTTAGTCGTAATCGTAATCTTTAGATTTACACAGCGTCAAATGAGCGAAGATTCGGGAACCAACTTATCACGGGCGCTCAGTCAAAACAAAATTGAAAGGCAGATAAGGTCAAAATCGTTTCGATCTTTTTGTTCCAGCCGTGAACAGCTCAGTTGGAAATCGACAAAGCCTACCACATCCAGAAGCTTCATCGCTGCCATCGCTGCAATCCTGGCTGAATCCATCACACCACTTTTCAGCTGGTATACAACCCGCTCCAGAGAAACCAGTGACGCTGGAACATCTCACGTATCCCGCTGGACAAACTGAAACAAAAATCAGCCATTATATTTTAAATAAATAGTCGACAATCTTTTCCAGCATGTAGCGCATTTGAGTAATGTGGATGTACCTAATACACTGCATACAGCACAAGTAAAACGCTATAATACATACATACATATTATATACTTACATACTTAGGCTTACATACATAAATACATACGTACATAGAGTACATACGCTTACATACTTACATACATACGTGCGTGCGTACAAGCAAAAATTATTATGCACTTCTTGTTACCTGTTACTTATGCACTTCTCTGATCCCCTGGAAACCGGACTCGGACCTCCCTCGGACTACTCTTTTGGACAACCCCTCTGATTAGACGCAGCGCTCGTGAATAAGCTGGTGCCCTGCGCTTGGCTTTCGAGTGGCGCTTTAGAAGTTTGGAGATTACGATTACGATTACCTGAGCAATATTTGCTAACTGACCAATTATCTGTTCTTAATGACATTTAACATCATGAGACTAGTGCAGAGTGCGCCACCTCAGGGCTCTGTAAGGGGGCATTATCAAATTTCAGTTGTATTGTATTGCATTGTATACTCATACTCCAGTCCATTTATACATACATATATAGATACAAATATGAATATCTACTTCGAATTGTGCCGAATGATCATGATGATGGGAGATACGGAGACAGAGGAAGAAAAGCTGAAAGACTTAAATACCTGTCTGGCAATTGAAAGGTTCGTCCGAGTTATCGGTGCATTCGCGAACGTTGTTGCACCAAGACGTCAGGTTTCTGCAGACTCTTCCGTTGCTACAGCTGAACTGACCCATCGGACAAACTATAAGTGAATAATTAATTAGTCTTTCATTAATGCTGGACAATTAGCGGAAATGCAACGCTAACATACTCAATCACACATCCTGTATAATAACTTTTTCATAGGACATATTTCAGCATCCAGTCGTCGCTAACGTAAATTATACAGATAGACGTGCAAAAGCAGTACAGTTTTATCGATAAGAATTAAGAATGATTACATGTGTGCATTAGATATTATGCTTCTTTTTGCTTATTTGTATATCTAAATCTAATTTAATCTAATCTGACTTCTACAGCGCCGTTATCATAATGCCCAAGACATCAGCTGATGGTCGCTTCAATCCACCATTGCCCCATAATCCTTTGGCGAGACCAGGTTGAAATACAGTAGAACTAAGAAACCAGAAGTCAGGCTACAGTGGGTTAGCAAGTTGACAAAGATGAGCCTGGAGTGTTGTTTCTAAAATGTAGACGTTGTCTCGCGTCAATAAAGAGTCACGCTTACTTACTGAACACATATTTTGGTTGGCGGGTCTCCCTCGTTATGCGACGGGTCTCCGCTCTTAGTAGGCAGGTCTCATAGTTCAGGTGGCTGATGTCAAATTAGAAATTGGATCGTTGTGATCCGGTTGAATTTACCTACTGGCATTAACTAAGGCTCCAACTCTAAAGGGGTATAGTGTTGATTTGGAAAAAATCAACTATTCTCTGATATTTGCTTTTTTAAACGGAATAGTCACAAGTGCTACGTTATATGCAGAATGTAGATAAGTAGTAAATAGGACGATCTATTATACCTGTTGGACAATTCCTCTCATCAGAACCATCTGGACAACTGCTGTAGCCATCGCACACCTCATCGCTGCCAATACAGGTAAAACCATCTGCACAGTGGAAGGCAGAATGCGAACAACCTAATACGAATAAATACAATTCGACCTTCAAGTTATTTAGCGCCACTTTGATAGAATATACAGTAAAAGGCATCAATCAATTGTGCAATAGAATTTGATATGACATAATAGGCCTATATAATGTGGTATGATATGAAATGACAGGATATGATATGATGTATGATGATTACTGTAACATAAAAAACATAAAAAGCCAATAATATCCTGGACCAAACTCTAAACGGAATAGCCAATGTCTACACATGTTTCTGTTTTTCTTGTAATCGCAATGTGACAATGTGTTAATGAATAAACGAAGATTCTATTCTATTCTATATGATATCATATGATTTTATATGATGTGATGTGATATATAATATGATTTTATATGATTATGATATGATGCTATATGATATATCATCTGATATGATGTGATATGAAATGTGATATATTATAGAATTTCGTTCATTCAATCAGAGTATTCATATACCGCCTGTCCAGTGATAGCTACTCAGAGGTGCTTCCAGTCCAACCCCGGTGGGTAAGTTTTCAACTGTTGACGATATATTTATACTATGACATAACATGACATGGCCTGGCATACTTTGATGTAATAAAAACAACTAATATTGCATACTGGGTTGACAGTTAGTTGGTTCATCCGATCCATCTGGGCAGTTCACGAAACCGTTGCACCAAAATGTGTTCAGGAGACAGAGGGAGCCACCACAAGAAAATTCGTTGGCAGAACAGACGGTAGCTAAACTAAATATAGTAATCATCATCATCATCATATCATCATCATCATCATCATCATCATCATCATCATCATCATCATTTTATTATTTTTAATAATATTATTATTACCATCATCGTCATCGATTCATAATCATTAGCCTCGTCATTAATTAGAAACTGCTGTCGGGCCAGTATCTATCTAATGCACAGGGCTTCAAACAGGCCAACAAAACTAAGATTAGCCTCATCAGGTTAATATCCGAAGACAGTCCGCTACTTAAATTCAAACATCACTCACTAAAAGGAGTTGGAGTACCTAGAGACATCAAGTTAGTATATTTTTATCCATCTATTTAACTTGCGGAAATCTTGAAGCCACAGGCTAAAAAGAAATCTTGGATCATGCGTGAAACTTGGCAGATAGACTGAAGACACTTCATTCTATCAAACATCCCCAAAAAGGCTTTATAGAATCACTAACTTTTCGAATCGGAGTTGTATTGGCCAGGGTTGCCATTGGCCGCAACAGAAACGGGTGCGCTGCCTCATTAAACGTGCTATGTCGTAAAATGAACGCGGACTATATATTTGTAGAGGTAACTGCTTCATAAGACCCATTATAGTTAGATGGATATAGTAAAAAACTTTGCGGATTTATCCATCAAGGCGAAGGCTAAAAGAACATCTGGCTAAGACTTACAATCATTCAATCGTCATGGCTAGACTCGCCCTTTCGATTCTATCAAAATTTCAGCTCCCCCAAAAAAGACTAGCTTAGCCTCATTAATTGAAAACAGTGCGCTGCTTCATTAAACGCATGCCATGTTGTAAAATGAACGCGGACTATTTCCATAAATTATAGGATACTAGATCTAGCTAGAAAGCTTTGTTTTTACGGGCTGTTTTAGCTGTTTATGCATAAGATCAGACTTTACGAAACCGACGACCATTAAGAAGCGAGCCCTGTTTCCATATGGCTGAAAGCTGTTTTAAATGCAGACATAAGGTATGTACATAAATAGTCGTTACTTTACCTTGCTGGCGTGAATAAATTTAATTTATGGAAAAGAAAGCTCTGGCAGTTAGCTGAACTTACTGCAGCCTATTTCATCGCTGATGTCATTGCAGTCTGGAATCCCATCGCAAAAGGACGAAGAGGGAAAGCATTGGTTCATATTCTTGCAGTAACGATAACCCGGAGAGTTGCAAGCTGAAGATATAAACGACAAGATATTTCATTCAAAGTCTACTAATCTGTTTTAGGCTACCCATCCATTTACTATGCAGTGGCGGCGCTACAGCAGGGCAAGCCACCGCAAATGCCCTGGTAAAAACAGCCTTTGCCCTGTTTGTTGCCCTATCACAAGACTTTTTTGCCTCGAGAATTTATTTGGGGCATATAAAAGTTGTCAAAAGAGCAACTAAATTTATTAATATAACAGGTTAAATAACACAGTCGCATTAATTTGTGAAGGGCATACAGAAGACAGGGTTACATCAAACACCCTCACCTCTGATGTAGCCAGTAACCTTGCCTTTTCGGCAGATTTATAGATGTTATATGAGCAAAGTAAGTAGCAGTTAGTTTCTTGAACATGTATACCTATCTGTGAGGCACATCGATTGATGAGCTGGTATTGAGTAACGGTAGTTGAAGTTTGGCCGGATGTTAAAGCAATGGAGTTCGAGTAGATGAAGCACTGGGCTGGAACGAAAAACGAGTCGAGGTCGACACCAACGCAAGTTGACATTGAAAGGCAACACTGAAGGCACTTCGCCTGGGAACTGCAGTTGCTGTACAGAGTCCCTCCAAGCGAATGTGTCATAGGTTTCGTCAACCATGACGGCATGCATGCTGTAGGAAACCAAACACCAGTCAGACACATGTATTTTAGGCCAATGACTGCAAGTATGCAAGTATGTATGTCTACACGTATGTGTATTTATATAGGCCTGTATATGTATGTATGTATGTATGTATGTGTGTATGTATGTATGTATGAATGTATATATACAGTATATATTTATCTATCTGTCTGTCTATCTATCTATCTATCTATCTATCTATCTATCTATCTATCTATCTATCTATCTATCTATCTATCTATCTATCTATCTATCTATCTATCTATCTATCTATCTATCTATCTATCTATCTATCTATCTATCTATCTATCTATCTATCTATCTATCTATCTATCTATCTATCTATCTATCTATCTATCTATCTATCTATGGAATTTATATAGCGCCCCTTCAAGATAACTACTCAGAGGCGCTCCCGACCTAGGCCCGGTCAAAGAGGAAGGTCTTAAGTAGTCTATAGAAAGATTCAGAGTGGTCTCGCGGGAGAGAACGAAGGTCTGAGGGGAGGCTATTCTAATAAAAAGAACCAATAGTAGAAAACAAAGTTTTTACTATATCCATCTAGTATCCTATAATCCGTCATATTAAGCAGTTACCTCTACAAATATATAGCATTTTACAACATAGCGTTTGTTTAATCAAGCACCGCACCCGTTTCTGTTGCAGCCAATGGCAACGCTGGCCAATCACAAGGCTGCGTGTCGGAAAAGGGATTCCCAGATTCGAAAAGTTGAGTCCCCGATTCTATAAGCTAGCCTTTTTGGGGAGCTGAAATTTTGATAGAATGAAGTGTGTGCGAGGGCGAGTCTGTCTGCCAAGTTTCACGACGATTGAATGATTGTAAGTGATCGAACTAGTCGTCGCAAGATTTGACTTTTTAGCCTGTGGCTCAATCAAGCAAAGTATCGCAAGCAATCAAGAAGCAAGATTCCCGCAAGTTAAACTAGATGGATAAAAAATAGAACCAATAGTAAAAACAAAGTTTTTTTACTATATCCATCTAGTATCCTATAATCCGTCATATTAAGCAGTTACCTCTACAAATATATAGCATTTTACAACATAGCGTCCGTTTAATCAAGCACCGCACCCGTTTCTGTTGCAGCCAATGGCAACGCTGGCCAATCACAACGCTCCGTGTCGGAAAAGGGGATTCCCCGATTCGAAAAGTTTAGTCCCCGATTCTATAATCTAGCCTTTTTTGGGGAGCTGAAATTTTGATAGAATGAAGTGTGTGCGAGGGCGAGTCTATCTGCCAAGTTTCACGACGATTGAATCATTGTAAGTGATCGAACTAGTCGTCGCAAGATTTGACATTTTAGCCTGTGGCTCAAGCAAGCAATCAATCAATCAAGCAAGATTCCCGCAAGTTAAACTAGATGGATAATAAAATACAGCCAATAGTAAAAACAAAGTTTTTTACTATATCCATCTAGTATCCCATAATGCGTCTTATGAAGCAGTCACCTCTACAAATATATAGTCCGCGTTCATTACGTCGCCCGATATCTATATTTAGAACGTTCTAAATATAGATATCGATGGGAAAAGGTGATTCCCCGATTCGAAAAGTTGAGTCCCCGATTCTATAAGCTATCCTTTTTTGGGGAGGTGAAATTTTGATAGAATGAAGTGTGTGCGAGGGCGAGTCTATATGCCAAGTTTCACGACGATTGAATGATTGTAAGTGATCGAACTAGTCGTCGCAAGATTTTTTAGCCTATTTAGCCTGTGGCTCAAGCAAGCAATCAATCAATCAAGATCGCAAGATTCCTGCAAGTTAAACTAGATGGATAAAAAGAAGTACCAACGATGGAGAAAACCCGACGCATGTATGTATCTACGTGTGTAATACTATGTAGGACTATGCGTTCGTGTGTATTTCGATATTTTATACAGCACTTTTAAAGAACCTCAGAATGATGCTGAATTTATCTAATGCCCAGGGTTTGCTTCGGGATTGGAAGTAGCGCCGGATAAAGACATCTGTCGCTGCGAAATGCATCTATGCAGAAATTCAATCCCAGTGAAAGATAGTCTGCACCAGCGACGAAGATTAAAGCATTTAGTTTATGTTTAACGGCGTTGTTTCACAGAGAAGATGGTTAGCGTCACCTTCCTCCTTTTTCCAGACTTGATACTGACCTGCCAGCATGCCAAATGGGGCCCATATAGGAGCCATTTTCCCATATGGCACCCGCATAATAGGGCCGATATGGATCTCACTTACCGCTCATGGAACTGCTGACAGGGTGATACCACCCAAGTATTGCAGCGGCAGAGTTGGCCAGGAAGAAGTTTTCATTTTCATACCAAAATTGTGCTGGCTATTACAGAACTTGATAGAGCCACATGCGAGATTATACTGTAGTTGTTTGGAGCAGTTCGTTGTAGTTGTTGCAAACCTGGTTTAGCTGTTGTAGTTGTTGCAGGAAAGACAGATGAAGTTGTGGCTGAAATGTCAAATAGCCTACACGTGAGAAAATAATAATACAGTAACTGTATTCCAATATCAAAAATCTTGGCAGCACTCTCTAGTTGGCCTTGGTCACAGTGGCGTAACGAGGGGGCAGGGGGCGGCCGCCCCCGGGCGCAGGACGGGGGGCGCAAAATTAGGCTTTTGACAATGGTTTTGTGAAAGAAATCGGGCCATGAATAGATAAAATACACCATGATTATACATGATTTCTTGTATGGGGGCGAAAAAATGAATAAATGAGGGGCGCTGACGATTGCAACAATTTTGTGGTTGAAAAAGACGAAAAGCACAAAAAAAAAAAAAAAAAAAGGTCATCAGAAATTTTGGCGGATGTAAAAAATGAATCTTGCCCCGGGCGCCGGACTTAGTTACGCCACTGCTTGGTCATCAAAAACTCGTGAAAAACGCAGCCCTGCTAAGCAATGCATTTCCCAAAATAATGTTGTAAGATTAATTATTAAAACCTCTTCAGTAATTCAGAAAATTCATTTCGTATTAATGTGGAAAATCTTGGTTAAACCTGCTTAAATGCATCAACATAAAGATTCACCCCAAATAATGCTCAGAGCCTTGTCAAACAATCGTCTAACATATGACCAGACATGCGGAAAATAAAACACCACAATCATTGCATACAAGGATGTTGAGACACGATAACGTCTAAAGATTGGAAATTATAAACCTCATAGTATAATAGACCTAGTATTCAATCTGTAACGGCATCCTATGATGTCCAGGACCGTACGTAGACGCTGACTTGCATTCTAGCACAATATGAAACCAAATGCTTCATTGAAAAAGAAAAAGATTCTCACCTAGGTCGCTACACCTGTTGACGAGAACGTACTGATTAATGCCAACGAAGGAATTCTTGTTGCCTATGTTGGCTAAAGAGTTATGAACCCAACACTGGATGATACCACTCATAGATGAGTTGTTGATGTCAACGCCAACACATTGAGCCAACGATAGACAGAAGTTGAGACAACTGTCAACCGTTGTGTACTGGGTGTACTGAGTTGCTCCATAGGAATTCGTATTTGCCAGAGCGTTCCACTGAGTAGTGCAGGGAGTGTCTGGGGTAAAAGGAAGAAAACCAGCATAGTTGACCAACACTTTACTTCCACTGATAAAAACAAATAGATGTGTTACTAAATCAAATAGGTACCCATGGAAACTCCTTTCTTCTTCAGTCTCAACATGATATGTTTAATTAATTATATGTTGCAATCCGAGCATCAATCTGATATATTCCATTAAATTATGTATGTATATGACCTACGTATGTACGTGCGTATTTATGTATGTACGTAAGTATGCGTGCATAAATGCACTTAATATAAAGCGCCTTTTTGTACATCACAAAGTCGTTGCCTACGTTACTGGTGTCTAATTGGTACTAAAGGTCGTGATGCCAATGTAATAATATTCCAATGTGGGCTTCTTACATGCATGTCCGACATACGACGTTGCTATTGGAACTGATGCACAGGAATCCGAAATCAGAACTCAAAGATTATTAATGGCTGATGTTGAAACATTACATTTTCCCATCACGTTAAATAAAACATCATGCTAAAACTTATGTAACTTGTTTTTCTCACTTGCAATACATCTGTTGACCAGAACGTACTGATTAATGCCAACGAAGGAATTCTTGTTGCCTATGTTGGCTAAAGAGTTATGAACCCAGCACTCGATGGCCCCACTGCCAGATGAGTTGTTGATGTCAACGGCAACACATTGAGCCAACGATAGACAGAAGTTGAGACAACTGTCAACCGTTGTGTACTGGGTGTACTGGGTTGCTCCATAGGAATTCGTATTTGCCAGAGTGTTCCACTGAGGAGTACACGAAGTAGCTGGGAGAAAGAAATAGTAGTTTTCGTTATCTGAACGTCAATGAAACGAAGCTAATATCAGTTTCCCATCTACTGGTGGAAACCTTTGAAAGGAACTCACACATTATCTAGTATCTGAAGTATCATATTTTAAGCTTTTTCTAGCTTATCAAATGAATACCTGATAGCATTCAAGATATGACTTGTCACATCTGTTTTCGAAACATTGTTTCAGACGCATGCTACAGGTTCGAATTCTATGCTTAGGGTCTACGTGGGAGTATAAAATATTACCTCTGTCTGAAGCCCTAGAACCTTAAATGCTATTTCCATTCATATGCTTAAGTTGGGAAGTTCTGCACATAAAAACTTAACAGACAAGAAGCGACAGATCTGAGCTGTCTGCTTAAACTGTATACTATGGCCAGTCTTTAACTTAGGCCCTACTTTAATATCAGTTATAAACAAAAGGTGCACGCTAAATTCATTGAGAGAATTTTATATAAAGTTTCAAACTTAAATTATGGTCATATGTACCAAAGAAAGCGGGCCATGGGGTCACTAGGCTATTTCTCGCAGTGCATGTGCTTGCTAGTTCGGCAAAATGGCATGCCATCTGGGCAGAATCCTACTACTATCTCGTTTCTCCCCGTCAACTCCTCCTCCTCACCCTTCCTCTGCTGCTCTGCATAACTGTTCTGAATGAACGAACGACCAACCACACAAACGTTCCTACGACTGTATTAAAGTCCAAGGATATAAGATCTTAGCCTCTTTGTGCAGTAGGATTTCGTGGGTATAAAAAGAGTAATACTCATAAAACATCCGTAAGAACCTGTAGATGCTTTCGTTGATGTTTCTGGAGATGTTGAGGGTGTGAAGGACGAAACAGTTGATCCTGGAATCGATACAATTATTATAAGTGCGTAATTCACTATGAAATAGTTGAGAAGTAGACCAAAGTTAAATGACAAAATACGATATTGAAAACATATCCTTTAAGCAAATTTTAAAGACAAACAGTTATGCGAAAGAGACTGCAGAATGTCTCCATGATAAGCTTCGACATAATTTATAGCCTATAACTTTGACTTTGCCGGATATAGCCTTTTGTAACAAGTAAAGAGCATTTTATACCATTGCCTTAGTACCAAAATTGAATTTGCAAATTCCAAGAGAAGAATTTAGTTATAAATCATTATAAGGATAGTAAAAAAAACACTATACAATACATATATACAGTCTATATAACTAGAACAGCTGAAACTTTGAATGTATTTGAAGACCATTTATTTCTAAGCTTATTTTAATATTTTATAGTCCAGAACCAGGCTTTCGCATTCACTGGACCCATAGCTAGCTGATATGCGTAATCGTATTGTAATCTCGATATTTCTACAGCACGCAAACAAGCTAAGTCGCAAAGAACCAGCTAATTCACAGACGCTCAGTCAAAACAAAATCGATAGGCGTGGATGCTGAAGGTTGTCAGCGCATTCCTCACCTGAAGCACCTGTGCTGCACCTGTTGACGAGAACGTACTGATTAATGCCAACGAAGGAATTCTTGTTGCCTACTGATTAATGTTGGCTAAAGAGTTATGAACCCAACACTGGATGTTGCCACTGCCAGATGAGTTGTTGATGTCAACGGCAACACATTGAGCCAACGATAGACAGAAGTTGAGACAACTGTCAACCGTTGTGTACTGGGTGTACTGAGTTGCTCCATAGGAATTCTTATTTGTCAGGTTGTTCCACTGAGGAATGCAAGGAGAGGCTGGAATGAAACACAGCCAGTAGGTATATGATATATCTCTGGAGAGGCTCCAAATATGCCCGTGTTCTTTTTTTAATTATACGAATGGGACAACTGCAGAAATGCATTTTGAAGTCGCTGAATCTAATATAAATTATGTAGCACTAAGTAAGTAAGTACTTCACCACAGATATGGTACCTTAATGGCTCAGTTTCGCAAATCTTTATTACATTCTTCTGCCAAAATTAAACCTAAAATTCACAGTTTGACATGATAGACTGCAAATCCAACCCGTGAGGTAGAGATAAGTGTAAATTCACAAGCAATAATGTCACCATTCCATCTAGAAGTACAAAATATGTAAAACTACATTTAGAATCTGAAATCTTTAAAGTTCTATGCCAAGATTTCCAGACTATTTGGATTTCACATAAGCCGACATTTGCGGTACGACACTGTTAGGTAGGGCGTTTAATCTAGACGCAGAACTATCTTAGTCGATCTAACTTGCATTCTAGCATAACTTGGAACAAAATGCGTCCTTGATAAAGAAAAGAAGATTCTCACCTAGGTTGCTACATCTGTTGGTAAGAACGTACTGATTAATGCCAACGAAGGAATTCTTGTTGCCTATGTTGGCTAAAGAGTTATGAACCCAACACTGGATGATGCCACTGCTAGATGAGTTGTTGATGTCAACTGCAACACATTGAGCCATCGACAGACAGAAGTTGAGACAACTGTCGGCGGTTGTGTACTGGGTGTACTGAGTCGCTCCAAAGGAATTCGTATTTGCCAGAGGGTTCCACCGAGGAGTGCAAGGAGTGGCTGGAACAGAATCATTTTGCGAAACCATTATACGTGTAGAACAATGTCGGTCACTAGATCAATCGGTCAGCCGTCAGTAAGTCAGTCAGTCAGTCAGTCGGTCAATCAATCAGTCAGTCATTCAGTCAGTCCGTCTGTCAGTCAGTCACTCACTCACTCAGTTACTCAGTCTGTCAATCCATCAGTTAGTCATTCAGTCAACCAGTCAGTCAGTCAATCTCATTAGCGAGTCAGTGAGTCAGTCAATCAGTCAGTCAGTCAGTCAATCAGTCAGTCAGTCAATCGATCGGTCATTCATTCATTAAGTCAGTCAGTCTTTCAGTCAGTCACTCAGTCATTCAGTCAGTCAGTTGTTCACGCAATCATTCGGATAGACTGCAATATCTGGCCATAGTTATTCAGTAAACAATTTCACTTTACTATTCATATAAAATAAACTATGTTGTACACACTTATCTGGCCATGTTTTTCTTGATCCATTCGCCTGGCTTTCTATCTATTTACTCTTTCTCTGCAATCAATCAGCTACAACAGATGCTGAATAAATCTTCTACTTTGGCAATGTGTGCATGAAAATCAGTTACTCACCTGTGCTGCTGCTGCTGCTGCTGCTGCTGCTGCTGCTGCTTAAACTACATCGCTGAATCAATGTGTAGTGGTCCACACCGGAGGCTGAAACCGTCTGAGCGATGGTGTTTGGATTTGTATGGAAGTAACATTGAACAGGTGAGACATTCCTATCAACATCCACTGCCAGACAGCTTAAGTTGCTGATGCAGGCAGACTGACATTCATTCACAGATGTCGCTAACGTATAACGAACCCCTCCAAAGGAAAGTCTGTTTACCAGTTGATCCCAAACTGGAAAACAATCTGTAAACAATTAAAACCAGAACAATTATTGAATTACGATTGAACATTTAATAAGTGTGGCAACCTTTATTAAGTGTCACTTCACTATATTGTAGTCGTAATCGAAAACTCAAGGAATTTCTGAAGTGTTACATACAAAGTATACTAATTACGTGAACCGTATCCTACTATAGTTGCATAAACCGTACTACTTACATAAACCGTACTAGTCTATTCTATTCTATTCTATTCTATTCTATTCTATTCTATTCTATTCTATTCTATTCTATTCTATTTACGGACTTATAAAGCGCCTCTCACAGTACAATCTAGTCAGAGGCGCTCCCAGTGCGAAGAACCCCTCGAAAGAAAAGTCTAGAGAGAACTGGCAGAAACAGTTACAGTGTCCCCAGATAAGACCTCAGCCAGAGTTATAGCAGGAAGGTCGTTCCACAGCAGTGGGCTAACAGAGGAAGCTCATATGTTGCACAACTGATGACCAGTAGCGTAAATCACGGGGGACAAAGTTTTGACTGGGCCCTTCTGTCCCCCAAAAATGCAAAACACCAGCCCCAGAAACACTGTCCCCAAGTTACGTACAGATTTTCGCCTCTGCTAATGACGCTGTCTCCTAACTTACAAAGACACAAGTAAGCAGTAGTATTCATCATTCAAAACTAATATCATAACATTAATGTGGAAACTCCAACATTTTAACGACGTTTAGGCTTAATAAAAGGGGCTGGGAACCAATGCAGATCGTCGTTACAGTGTTAATATATCACCATGCACATCATCACCGTCAGCATTATGATCATCATCATCATCATCATCATCATCATCATCATCATCATCATCATCATCATCATCATCGTCGTCGTCGTCGTCATCATCATCATCATCATCATCATTGACAAAAACAACATCATCATCATCATCATTAACCACAATACCACATCAGATTATGACCAAGAGAGCGATCGTCACTAGTACTCATCAGTTACTCACTTGATTGACTAGAAGATGTAGACAATACTAAAATAAAATACATCACGAAGAATTAAAGTCTCTGTGATTGAAACCAGTTTTATGACTAATCCAACAAGTGTTTACTTCAGTAGCAGGAAGAATAGGAAGATTTCAATTTACAATGGTGCAGCACGAAGCAGCAGACCATGAACTGAGGAGAGAGAAATGAAACTCGTAACGGTGATCCCACTTGATACTCTTGTCATGCATGAATTATTGGATGCATTCGTGCGTGAATGTATGTGCATCAGCAGACTGGAACAGGCTTCCTATGCCCACCCACGTACTGTTACATTCGTTATGCATGCATGTATGCATTAATGAATGCATGTAGGCCTATGTGTGTATGTATGCATGCATCTTCGGCTAAAGATGAGCTCTTGGTTCCTCGGGCCCGTTCTTCTGTCAGACAGCGTCGAGCCTTCTCGGCTGTTGGCCCCTCCACATGGAATGGGCTCCCGCTTGCGCTACGCTTACAGTCCCGAAATAATTTGCCTGCTTTCTACCAATTGCTGAAGTCCTTTCTCTTTGACAGTGGCTGGGCTGGAAGCGCCTCTGGGTAGGCTTCATGAAGATGCGCTATATAAATTTCCGGAATGAATGAATGAATGTGTATGTATGTATGTGTATGTATGCATGTATGAATACAATGTCATGTATGTATGCACGTATGTTTGCATGTATGTAAATACCTTTGTACGATAATTACGTTCCCTGAGGGTTGATTTCTGTAATCAGCCGAGCGTGTGTAAATGCATGCTCTACTCACCCACCCCAATTAGCATAAATATTGCAGCGTATTCAGGAAGGTTTGAAGCAATTCCAAAGCTCACCTGGACACCTCGTTAAGAGAACATATTGGTCAATTCCCGTCGTATCATATTTAGCACTAATCTTGGAGACATCGTCGTACATCCAGCATTTGATCGGAGAGAAGTTCCGGTCGACTTCAACCGCGACACACGTGGAATTGAGAACACAGAAGTTTAAGCAGTCAACGCTAGAAGTCACTTCGCTCACATACACCGCCCCAAACGAATGGACATTGGTGAAGTTATTCCAATGCACCTGACAGACTGACAGAATCCAACAGATAATGCAACAACATTGTTTGGGGTCAGCAACTCAGCATCTGTTTATGCTGATAGTTAAAGACTTTAGAGAATAATTAAGATGAAATATTGCTTGTATGTACAATTTTTGCAAAACTCTTTGATTAGGTAAACCTAGACAGGTTGAGATTATCTGTTAATGATCAAGCTGCACAAAGGAAGGACCTGTGTCGTCCACTTTCGAAGGGTCAATCGATCCAACAGTAAGAAACATTTGAAGAAATAGAAAGAAAAATGGTCAACATAAAAACTAAATTACCAACATTAAAACTAAATCATCAACTTGAAAACTAATTTATCAACATAAGAACTAGGTTATCAGCATAAAAACTTAATTATCAACATGAAAACTAAATTATCAACATAAGAACTAGATTATCAACATAAAAACTGAATTATGAACTTGAAAACTAAATTAAGAGCATAATAACAAAATTACCAACATTAAAACTAACCATCGTCTTGATGAGTCGAAAAAATGAGAAATACGATGATGTAAAAAGTGGGAAGTTGAAGCATGGAGGGAAGAGAAGCATAGATCCAAATCATGACTCCAATCCTTTCACTCTTCCTCTCCGTCTTTAAATCCTATTTTTGACGAACCTACAAAGAGTTAGAAGAAAGCAAAATCATCCGGTTTCGCAATTGTCTAATGTTCAAAGTGCTGGACTTTCAACCGAGAGATCTGGGATTCTGGGGTTCAAATGCCCACCAGGGCTGAAAGATGGTTCGAATTTTCTGCTCCATAGCAATTGCACCCCCTAACGAACTTAACCTTCCCGTACAATATCGGCGGAAAGATAAGGCAGCGATCGAGGGAAAGAAGAAGGTCACCCGCCCTAATATGCCGCGGATAACAAACTGAAGCTAAAACTAGGGCGCTTCGATGTACCGTGTCGTGTATCGTATTCCTTTATGAAATATGCTTCATCTAATCTAATCCCTTCTAATAACTTCTATAGCGCAGTTATTATAATGCACATATACACACACATATATATATATATATATATATATATATATATATATATATATATATATATATATATATATATATATATATATATATATATATATATACACATAATATACAATGATATCAATCGATGATCAATTGGAACCGTAGTTACAAACTGTAATCCGTTGAAGAAGTCCAGTGAAGATGATCTGATAGGTCGTGGGAAAAAACAAGTCCTAAATTCAAGCGGTTAGACCTGAATGATTTTCAGACTTCGGTCAGATTGAGACATGCCTAGTCACAAAAGAGTCACCTACGTTTCTCTGATCGTAAAGACCAAGCAAACATGGTCTCTAGTGCTCATGAATGCATAATTTATGTAATCCATTTGAGAAAGCAAATATTCCTTTCCAGGCTAAATGGCGCTTCACTTCAAATGCTTTCAATCACGTAGGCTAGTCAACCATTTAAATGGAAACCGTGTCGGATCAATAAGATTTTCAGAAACAGCTTGATTGCCAGTTTTGCAAGTGGTTACACGTGACATAAGCAACACTGGCTCCTCCCTTCTTCATTTGAGCAGAGTCTATAGGACATACGGTCGCTATATCAAAGCCTGTGCATTTACATTTTATATGTGTTTAATTGCTTATCCATAAGGTAATGGCCAACGCTGTTACAGTAGTTGACAAGTATTATGATTCACGTTTTCTCACGTGCAGTGAAGCTAAAACTGAAATGCTGTCTACGACAGACAGATAGACAGACAGACAGACAGACATTTTGACAGACTGACTGAGAGACAAATAGGCAGACAGACAGATAAACAGTCTGACAGAGACTGACAGACACACAGACAGGCAGACAGACATACTTAAAACAGACATAGGCTGGCACAGGCCGCTCAGGACAACAAAGAAGTCCTTTGCTCTGGGTTAAGATCGACCCTGGTCAGAGTTGTTGAGTCAGATTGGTGGATCACACCCTCAGGTCAAGGTCATGAACTCCTATATACATTCAGCATGCATGTAGGAGCTCATGTCTCTTTAGACGAATTAATGATCGAGTCCACATATCAATCATAGTGAAATGAAGTTAAATAATCGATAGCCACCTCTCTCGTCCATTGTGTCATTTATATAAGCTTAAATGGAAATGTACACGCTCTTTATATAACGACCGTATATATAATGACCTCGACCCTGCTTATTTTTCAGTGAATTGATCGGGTGAGATCCTTGACCACAGCTGTCCGTTTGAATAGGCGCCTTGTCATTTAAGATCCTCGTAGACGGACCGGACCGTGTTAGCCTGAGATTTAAATCTCTGAAATAAGCCACTTATAATATATATATATATCCACATATAATTAATATAGCGCCTTGTAGGTACCTCACAACACGCTACCTGCACTAACCATAATGGTGTTAATTACAGTTAATTAGGAACAAAATGTCCGTCAGACTGCATACAGTCCTCAGTTACCTGTGATCCTCGGATTAAGTTCTTACCTCAGTATCAATAAACCACAGTCGGTAAGTCATCCTATAGCCCAACATTTGCCTGTTTGAAGACACAACTTCATATAGGCGTGGTTTGTATTAAACAAGCTACACACTCCGCGTGCATGCCGCCTGGTGAGGCCCCACAGTCAGGCAAGGCGTGTATCAGTATTTAAACATGGCGAACTTGTGCTCTAAAAATTAGTCCTAAACTGAACAGGAATGCACGAATGCACGATGCGCACCAATGCACATAAGAAGACTCTCTATTTCGTGTGCGTAATAGCGTGGGTCTGTTTAGCTATCGGTGTCTGTTCGTTAGCAGATTTTATCTTTTACAACTGTGGTCAGAGGTGATGATACTGTATCAGAAAGCACGAAATTGGTTTCATGAGGAAGGGCTTGGCTATTGAAAAAATCATTCTAACCGAGATTAAATGTCTTTAGAACCAATTAAAACTCATGTTATGTTATGTTTTGCTATGGTATGCAAGTGCAATCAATGCGATCAATGCAATCAATGGACACAAGCAGCTAGATCTATACATGTAGCCTAATTACCTCGAGTGTACTTAGAATACGTCTGAATATACTTAAAATACTTAAGTACTGAAGCCTATCTTATAAATTACCCAATTTAGGTGGCTGTACATAAATAAGCCTATATATAAAATTGCCTCAATACAGCTGCCTAAATAAGGCTAATCTACTTAATTAATTGACTTAATATGGCTAAACATACCTAAATATACCTAAATATATCTAAATATACCTAAATATTATAACTTGGTATAGATGAGTAATGTCCTTGAAATTGGCAGGCACAATAGGCTTCTATATATCATCTGTAAGTGATCTTAAGTCCAATTATCTAGCAATGTCAAATGCGGCGATGCGGTGTGCAAACATGAAACACATGTTTCAGATATTTCCATGTTTCAAACTCTGAACAATTCACTATTTTATAACATGGTTGGCGTGGCAAATCAGAGCACGACATCACAACAGGTCCTGTAGGCCAACTACAGCTGCAGTCCCCTAAGCAGTGACAGTCTTCGGTATATGGACTGTAAGCAATTCCATTATTATTGTAGTCTCGGCAGAAAAGGGGCCGTCCATAAAGTACGTCACGCTCCAGGGAGGGGGTTTAAGAAAGTGTGACAGTTTGTGACAGGGGGGGGGGGTCAGGCCATGTGTGACGTCACACATTTATTTTTTAAATATTTTATTTATAATTTATTTTTTATTTTTTAGTAGAATTTCATAGCTTTAAAAATAATTTTCAAAAATTTTCTGAAACATTTTAATTAGTTTTATGTCAAAATAGCATGAAATGTATATCTCCTGAATGTGTTTTTCACGATTCCTCTTGCTAGGAGCGCTAGTAATAATGCTGTTGCGAAGCCTTGTTTATGTATTAGCCTTGCTTTCGGAAGTATTATTATTTCTATGTTGAAAGTGTGACGTACTTTAGGGGGTCCGAGTTTTGTGACAGTTTGTGACAGGGGAGGGGGGTAAAATGGTCAAAAATAGCGTGACGTACTTTATGGACGGCCCCAAAGGGGGGTGGCCTCGCCTCCCTCCCTCGCCTCCTTCCGACGGATATTGTAAGATCACTGTGTTTATGTTGTAGCTGAGTTTACAAGGAACGTTAGCAGCACAAAAGATAATCGTATGAAAACGACATTGTCAGAATCTTTTAACTAAGTTTTTACCCGATACTAAAATTTACTGATTAAATGAAGTTGAGAAAGGATTAAAAATTCAGATTATTAAAATCATCTAATGCTCATATGTAGTCATCATCATCATCATCGTCATCGTCGTCGTCGTCATCATCAGCATCATCAGCAACAGCAACAACAACAACGTCATCATCAACATCATCATCGTCAGTTCCTGACGCCAGCCATTTGGCGACGATGGGTACGAATAAATGAACTCCATTGTCCTCGGACATTTGTCAAGTCTATTGCTCCCCTTAGTGTTAGTCCAAGTGATGCTATGTCCTCATTTATATCTATATATATAATCCAAAGTCTCTTTTTTCTGTCCTTCCGTATGTTTGTCCGTCTCGCTAAAGGCTCCGAAACGGAACGCTTTAGCGATTTACAAAATTTTACAAAACATTATTACGCCGCATCATGGTCAACGCGACTATTTTCAGCTCGCAATTTTATTTAAACACCGATATATGGACATTTTACATTTACAACTTTTTAAACGAGGCTATCTTAATACCGCCAATAGTATATGGTCATTTGTTCACGTCACGAAGGCTTAAATTAATATGCAATCTTACGTCACGCGGAGGATCTAGGTCAACGCTCTGATTCGCAACCAATCACGATGACCGTTTATTTCAAATCAGAAGTGGTCACGCCCATGGCTGAATTTATAGGTCATCGGACTTAAAAATTCGCCAATGCAAAACTTTAGGGATACGAAATTTTTAACGAACGTTTTCATTTGAATTTCTATAGATCTCAACCCAACTTTATTTCAACTCAAAATTTACTTTAAATTCCGATATTTGGACATTTTAAGTTTCGATGTGGTCATAGTCTGTTTCAATGCCATTAAAATCTAGCTATGCAGGAGTATATATCGCGTAGAGTTACAATTAAACAATTTCAAGCCAGCGCGTAAATTCGCCAGAGGGATACACGAATAATAATAATAATCTTTTCTTTATTAAGCGCCTGACAAACGCACTGCGCTGTACATTTACATGTTATGCAATTTAAATCTTAACTACTAACAGAACAGACAGCTTGCAATACAACGGCGCTAATAGCAGCCTACAAAGCATATCCGCCCAACGGGGGCTCGAACTCGGTACCTCTCGGTCTGTGTGCCAGATGTTATCCAATGCGCCACGGGCCCCAAAATGTGCACATCGTTAAATTCAAATTCACGGGCGCTGACGAAGATGTCGTTAAATTCAAATACACGGGCGCTGAGGAAAACCCGGGCGAACGCCGGGTAAAAACTGCTAGTTACCTATAGTATACAGCGTAGTCTTGGTCAGCCTTTGTTTATTTTTTGCTTGGAATTCTGCATGCAGTACATTGTGTGGGAATCGGTCAAATGGTATTCTCTCTACATGGCTGCAATAGCCAACATCCATTTCAAAAATTGTGCTCAACATGGTACACATAATAATTCTAGATTCGGTTCGGAAAAACGAAATCCAGAGTCAATCGTGATAACGTTCTGGCCACTTATGATATGCATGCAAGAGCCTTGTAAAGAGACTCTTAAATGAAGACCAATACTTCCTCAATGGCTTTATTAGAATTTACACTGCTATAAAATGCTTCTGCCGTGTTCCGCACTATTGACGCTTTATTGAAAATATGACTTATGTGACAGGTATATAGACCTAGGCCTAAAGTCACCGCAAGTGGCTCAGGTAGAGGCCGATGTTCATAAACAGACCGTGAACAATATAGAAAGCAGTTTCCCGTGTGCATGCTTCCGCGTATGCTAACAATATCAAAGACTGTGTAACTGTAAGACCATATGAAACTTTCAGGACTAGGGCTTCCAACGGCGGGAATTCGACGTTATTGTG
Source organism: Aporrectodea caliginosa (assembly GCA_020284085.1). NCBI lineage: Eukaryota > Metazoa > Annelida > Clitellata > Crassiclitellata > Lumbricidae > Aporrectodea > Aporrectodea caliginosa. Next base: position 128,990 of record JACEVL010000259.1, on the reverse strand, counting down.
TCGAAGAATCGCCAGCCCTGAAGTTGTGATGCCCTCGAGGCAACCATTAAACGTTATACAGACATTTTAAATTTTGTATGGACGATTTGACAGATGCCGACTGACTAAGATCGGCCGCCCGCATGCTCGGTGCAGGTTCGCACAACCGGCTGAGACGCGCTCTAGGCCGAGTGACGCAGGGTACTGGGAGGTCGAGTAATGTAGCTACTAGCTAGTCCAATTGACTCAGGTAGGCCAAGTCAACCAGCTAACCTGAGTCACGCAAATTTGTCAAGTCACGCAGATAGACCAAATTACGCAGCTAGCAAGAGTCACGCGGCTACCCCTAACAGCTGCTGGGTTGCTACCGATGCCGTATGTTGACAGTTTATAATGACGCCGAAGGCAGAGCAAAAAGACATCGACAAGCACCGAGGAAGAAGCGGAGAAAGAGGATGAGGAGAAGCTGTATAAGAGGAAGAAGAAGAAGTTAAGCAGCAGCAGGAGGAGGAATAGGAGGAAGAGGAAGTGGAGAAGAATCAACGAAGCACGGGAGGCGCAGGACCAGAGACGGAAAGGTGACACTGACGCAGGAGTTGCAGAATGGAAAAGTTGTTCGGAAAATGATAGTGTTCTATATGAAACTGATTATCTTCACATAAAAGAAATCTAACTGAAATGGTGTAGGTGTGTCATTGCATTAGATCCTCAAGAAGACAGTTGAAGCCGCATCCACGCCTAAGAATAATTAGATGTTTACCATCACCGGCTTACCCAACAATATGCTTAAAATCGCCTGCAGCTTCGCGATTTTTATCAACTCTAAGAATCAACCAGATAATATTCATACGGATATGGGAAATTAGTTGATTACAGTAGTCAATGATTATTAGGTAAATTACGTTTCAAGTATGTATGAGGACTCTTGATTTGGCGCATTTTAAAGTAATTCACAAGAGCGCAGACTTATTAATAGTTCATCAAAACATTGCTTATTGGTTGGATGGTTTCTCTTGTTTTTGCTGTTTTAGCAGCTCAGTTCCCAACTTGCGGCGTCAACAAAATTACTTTAAAAGGTAATTCAAAAAGTATCTAACTACGTTTGGATACTACTAGTTAGTTAGTTGCAATAGCGGATTATTTTATCCTTTAGGGCTGTCCTATTGACGGCATCAGCAGATTAACTTTTGAAAAAGACTGATTGTTAATTATGTGTGCTTTTGTTGAATCAATAAACGGCTGATTGATTGATTGATTGATTGGTTGGTTGGTTGATTGATTGATTGATTGATTGATTGATTGATTGATTGATTGATTGATTGATTGATTGATTGATTGATTGATTGATTGATTGATTGATTGATTGATTGATTGATTGACTGATTGACTGACTGACTGACTGACTGACTGACTGGACTGACTGACTGACTGACTGACTGACTGACTGACTGACTGACTGACTGACTGACTGACTGATTGACTGATTGACTGATTGACTGATTGATTGATTG